>JAQQSO010004748.1:0-12531 GCA_028658305.1 Pachyuromys duprasi | reverse complement strand
CTCCCTCATGCTATCCCTCCCCATCCCCTAGTCCTCAGAAAGGGGGAGTCCTTCTTCTCTACCAACTGACCCCAGCCTATCAAGTCTCATCAGGACTGGTTGCATCCTCTTCCTCTGTGGCCTGACAAGGCTGCCCTTCCTGGAGTCGGTGATCAAAGAACAGGCAGCAGAGTCCATGTCACAGACAACCCCTGCTTCCCTTACTAGCTCTTATAGAGTCAGATATTTTAGTGATTTATTTAAGAAGTACTATAATGAAAAACGCATTTGCTAAATATTCATTTTGAATTAGGCTTTTAAGTGGAACGTCTCATGTTCACCCCAATTGTAGTGAGCAAAATTACTTTGGCTAAATTGCTTTCAGCCTAATCAGATGCTATTTCTTAATACAGAGCCTTCTGTAACTATGGGCAATTAATTGAAGCAGCCTTGAAGGTTCTCTTTCATTAGAGAGATTGTCTTCAGGGATCAGTCATTTTATGGAGCTTGTGAGAAGAACAGAATATACAACTGTCTGCAGCTGTCAAGTGTCGGATTGCCTTCTTTCTGTCGCTTGTTTAAGAAGGCTTAGTTGGGTTGGGAGTATGGTAGAGTCATTGAGCTTGGCGGGGAGAGAGAGAACATAAAACTGGCCGCTCAGAGCAAACACCCTGGGTTATTGGCCATAAATCTCACTTCCAGCATTAGGAGCTTGTGAGGAAACCACATCTTCTCAGAAGAGTGGGAACGCTTGGTAAAAGTGTACTTACTCATTGAAGCCCCTGTCTGATACAATGCCCCTTGAAATGATTGCTCATGTAATTTTACTATTATGAGAAACACTTCCTTTGTTAATCACAAGCTCAAGGCTTCACAGGACCATAATCTCACAATTTAAAAGTCTATGTAATTTTCAAGTGACTTAATTTATCACAGGGAAAGATTAAGACCATGAAAATATTGGGCTCAGTCCCATCCTGCTTCTTAATGCTGAGCACAAAAGGCCTCACTATTTCTTCCCAGTGTTTACCGCTAGGTGGGGACAGTGGCAGCAGCTGTGTCTGCAGTGAGCATCTAAGAATAGAAGGCTTTTCTCCAGACAGAGGGGACACAATCTGGAATGCTTCTGCTAGCTCTAAGATTCCTCTGTAAAAGGGGACTGACTTTAACCACAGCGAACTCTCACCTCCATGTCACCTGTGTGGCTTTGGGACAGCCCGTCACCAGACCCTAGACCTTCTTCCCTCCTTCCAAGGGAGAGCTGCAGGTGACAGCTGGGTGGTGAGCAAAGGCAGAGCAGAAGACACAGCGAGAGTGTGGGGAATTCTGGAAAATGAGAAAAGGAGGGGGGGGGGTAGCATATCAAAACCTCAGTGCTGGTTGTTAACACTGCAAAGCAAAGACTCATTTTATTGTCGTGTGTCTATACCAAGAAGGGAAAAGACAAATGCAGCCTTTTGGAAAGCACTTAGGACCTGACATTTTTAATGACAACTATGGAACCTTACTTTGCATTTGTATGTTCTCTCTCCCACTCACTCTGTGTGTATGTGCGTGTATGCACACGTACTGCACTCACATATACACACATATGCAGCTGGGTGCTTAAGAATGCCAGAAGAGTTATTTCCCCTGGACCTGGAGTCACAAGCAGTTGTTAGCTGCCTGACCTGGTGCTGGGAGCCAAAACTTGGTGCTCTGCCAGAGCAGAAGGGCTCTTAACTGCCAAGCCATGTTTCTAGCTTTGTCTACTTTGTTTTTGATGTGACTAGGATGTCAAGAGCCCCAGCAGTGCGCAGAGAACCCTGTGCAGCTTCTGACAGGCCAAAAACTATGTCACCATTGGGGGCTCTGGTTTCTAGACTACTAAAACTGATGAGTTTTGACTATGCACTTTATAAAACAGGTTATTCTCAAATTTTTACATATTAAACACTGTGACTATCCTTGGAAAATAATCGTCTTTTTCCATCAGGAAAATGCTCTGAAGCATAGTCATTTACAGCTGTTAAGGATCAGTGTGTGCTGAGCGAGGTGATGGGGATGTCTAATTTTTTCAGTTTGGGGACAGACTGAGGGCTGCAGCAATGGCTCAGCAGTTAAGAACAGTGGCTGCTCTTGCAAGGACTGGGGCTCAGTTCCAAGCACCCACACAACGGCTCACAGCTGTCTGTACCTCCAATTCCAGCAGATCCAACTCAATAGCCTTTTCTCACTTTCCTGTACACCAGGCACATACGTGGTACAATACATACATGCAAACAAAACACTCCAACTGGTAAAACTAAAATCAAAGAATCTTG
Source organism: Pachyuromys duprasi (assembly GCA_028658305.1). Lineage (NCBI taxonomy): Eukaryota > Metazoa > Chordata > Mammalia > Rodentia > Muridae > Pachyuromys > Pachyuromys duprasi. Next base: position 10,249 of record JAQQSO010004748.1, on the reverse strand, counting down.
AGACATAGAGTGGCTGGATGGTTTGGGAAATTCCTGATTTGACCATGTAAGGCAAACACCATGCTCAGCTGAGGAGTGAGGTCTGGTTCTCAGACACTTCTCTGGACCACTGAGCAAGGGACAGGCTCTGTCTAACGGATTAGACAAAAATAAACAGTATCTATCTTTTACTGTGGTATTTTTTTATTTTTGAGTCTTCAAAAAGAAGACATGATCAAGTTTTCCCTCTGGTCTCCTGGAATGTAGTCTTACATGGAGACTGAGAGATATATACTGCATTGGTCACGCCATCCTGAACTTGGCAGGCTGAGTCTCAGTGCACTTTGACAGAGGACCTATGAAAGCAGATTTTGAGCTTGGGTACACACTGGGTGAATACCATGTGGGCACGGAGTGAAGAGGGGAACCTGGGGCAGTCCTTGCCTGCAGACCCTCCGATGAGGCTGGGGAATGCTGGTCTGACTGGCCTCCTCACCTGAACACCTATTAGCTGTTTTTCCCCTATCCAGTCTGCACACTTTCACAGCAGCTGTTACGCATTAGTGAGGACCAAAGAAGCTTATTCCCAAAGTGGAGGTCTCCTGGGAGTGTTCCAAATCAAAAGGATCCAACCCAGGAGACTAAGGCTCTGAGACACAGGGACCTCCAGTGAGCACTATCAGAAGAAGCATGGCTGCAGGCTCGGCAAGGAGGGGCTCTGAGGTTGGTGGGAGCTTTGGGCTGCTGAACTCTGATACAGATAAGCTGTGGACTTCCACCCGCTGATGAAGCTCACACCTAAGCCAGCCTTCCAGCGCTGAGGTGGCAGGGCCCAAGCAGAGACCCTGCAGGCAAGCCAGGGAGCATGGTTTCTAGACTCCTTTGCCCCGTTCATACAAGGAAGAAGCTGGAAGTAGCTGATAATATTCCTAAAGCACAGTTTGTTTGTGCTCCTGACCCATATTTATTTGCTCGTGTGGAGTCCTCTGTGAGCTCCAGGTCAGGAATCTAACATTGTCTTTCAGTTATACTAATGGATCAATTCCTGAGGTTAAAACTCCTAACGTCCATCTGAACACCTAGATCTTGTCATCTTTCTCTTCCTTTCCTCAGAGGGGCTCAGCGACCAGTGTGCTGAGACTTTACAGAAGAGGCTAGGCATTGAGACCAGAGCAGGGAGCCTCAGCTAAGGTGCATGCAAATCAGCCTGGAGAGGGCAAGGATGCTTGCTTTCCACAGGTTGTGTCCCCGCTGGTACAGTCCATGTGGCAGCCACGTGGGACGCAGCTGGAGTAAACGAGTGGTTTGCTTTGAACAGGAACAGAGGTTGTTGCATGGCTTGGATTTGTAAGACTACCCAGACCTCCCAGGAATGGGTGGCTTGTCAGGGTGGGAGGAAGCGCTAAAACAGTCCTGGAGGTCAGCAGACCACATACAACCCCCCACCCCCTTCAGAGGAAGAGGCCAGCGTAAGCCACAGGGTGGGTTCAGGCTACTGCAGACTGTGGTACCACAGCCTATGGAGAACAGCTCGTCTGTGGTGGCTTCTCTGGCCCGTGCAGCCTTGCTTGACCACGGACGGTCCCGTGCACCCGTGAGGACCCGGGGAGGCAAGCAGGTCTTGTTGTGTCTCATCAATTGTGAGCTCTTCCCTGCATCCATGGCAAGCCCAAGTGGGAACAAGCTTACTCTGTATCTCAGTTATCACTCCCACCCTTCCAGAGCCTGGCCATTTCTCGTGGTTGGTGCAGAAATTTTCTTCTCACTTGTAAGACCGGCCAACACATCAGCAAGCACTTCTTGGCTGTCTGTCTCAGCCACGGGGGCCGCCATGCCCGACCAGGAGCGGTTTGAAGCCCACAGGAGCCATCAAGCTCAGTGACACACTGATTCTGAGATTAAGTATGAAACGCTAATAACATTGGCTGCATCTTTTTTTTTTCTTTTAACTCATCAAATTACTTACTCCATAGCCCAATAATCCTAAAACTATACAGACTAATACTGAAATTTGATTTAGGACTTGGCTTTACACAAAGTTGAGAATATTTGGTGGGTTGGTTTGGCGTTCTTGAGACAGTGTCTTAGTCTGTAGCCCTGTCTTGTCTCATATTCACTATGTTGACCTCATGCACACTGTAATCCTCCTCCCTCGGCCTCCTAAGTGTTGGAATTGAAGGTGTTTATCATTATTCTCAGCTAAAGTCAAACTTTTTAGTAAGTTAATATGCTTTATTCTTTTTAAGCTAATATTTAAATATTTATTTCTTTATACTTATTTAAATATTTATTTTAAAAGAATATTGTTTTATTGTTTAATATTGGGGAAGGAAGCTGCTCGCCCAACAAGGCACAGAAGTTATCTGTCAGAGGACAACTTGTTGGTATCATTTTTTTTCTTTCCATCATGTGCGATCTGGGGATAGAAGTCAGGTAGAAAGTTCTCAATGTGTTCCATACTGTATGGGGCGATCAACGAAGCAGCAGCAGCGCTGTCCTATCTTTACCTAGTGTGCCTTTTCTCTCCGCAGACCCTGCCCAGGCCACACCGTGCCGCTGTGACAGGACCGCAGGCAGCGTGAGCCGTAGTGAGCGCACGTGTGTTTGCTCCAGTCCAAGTCTGTGCATACGCCGGCCGCTGGCGGCCTTTTAGGCGTGTCCTTGCACAGGGGAAGACACCACGTGGTCAGAAAGCTCCAGTGAGAGTGTGTGCTCGCGTCTTCGCCGTTAACCCCAGTGGTAGCCCTGTGGATGATCCCACCCAGGAGAGCTGAGTCTTTTGACCTAGTCCCTGAAAGGTCACCCTTGGGGAATACAGTCAGCAACAGCATATCACGCACGAGCGTCCCATCTCCTGGCACGCTCCTGGCAGGTTCTCAGGCTTCCTTGTGAGGCAGGACCTGGAAAGCTTTGAGGGGTGGCCTGGGCATGTTAGCAGGGGCCGATCGGGCTTTGAAGATCTCACGAGAACAGGCCAGTCTCAGGTGGAGAAGGTTACCACTCTGACAACACGTGAGTTCACATCCGAAGTGGGACTTAGGGTGATCCGTGCTTCCTTTGAGCACTGTGGAGGCAGGCACGCTGTGCTGCTTGCTGCTCATGCCTGTGGCGACACAGTGCACTTCCTGGAGGCCGTGGGGGGGGGGAGGTGAGGTGGGGGAGAGAGGGGAGATTTACTTAATTATTTGGAATTTTTTCACGGGGTAGATTGATCTTTTCTCCATTATTAATGTGTTGTCAATGTATTTGTTAATTGCAGGTATTTAGATCATATGGGCTCTGGCATATTTGTGCATAGCACTTACGTTTTCTGTGTGTCTGTGCACGTGTGCATTCATGTGCTGCTGTGTGCAGTCGTATGTCCGTATCTATGGAAGCCAGGCTGTCTACGGCGGGAATATCTTCTGCCTAGCTTTTCTGAGACTGACTCTCCTCAGTGGGTTGTGGGGCTTGCTTTTTTGGACAGCCTGGAGGGTCAGTGACCCCAGGGGACCCACCTGTCCCTACCTCCACAGCACTGGGCTCACACTTACGTGTCACCACGTGTGCCTTTTCCCCGGGGGGGGTCAAGCTCAGGTCCTCATACTGTGAAGCAAGCATTCACTGAGCCGTCTCCAAGCCCTTGTGTATTTTTGTTGTTCAGATTGCCCACTTTGATCACTGGTAGCTCTTCCAACATGCCTCCATTGAGGAATGCTCCCCCAGTTTTTGAACACTTTCTTCTCTCTCTCTCTCTCTCTCTCTCTCTCTCTCTCTCTCACTCTCTCTCTCTCTCTCTCTCTCTCTCTCTCTCTGTGTGTGTGTGTGTGTGTGTCTGTCTGTCTGAATATCTGTCTCTCTCTCTCTCTCTGGCACACAGGCATGCTCTTTTACACACAATAATTCACCGGATATGATGGAAAGGCGTCTGCTCAAGAAAGACACCTGTCTAGCATTACCCTTGGGTTCATGACTGTCCTTTCTTGCCTCTTATCCTTGGATGTGCCCACACTGAGATGTGTGTCTGCCTTGTCAGGATCCCACACAGCCCCCACCCTATGGAGGGGTTGATGTGCTGTTTGTATGGCCGTCTTCACGCTCCCCATGACTCAACACAAACTATCTAAAGCAAGTCACATTTAATTTGTCTGATTAATATTTGAGGTTGAAATTCTGCTTGTGGTCAGGATCATCTACTGGACTTCCTTTTTGACTCTGCTTTCCTTCTCTGGGTAGGACTTCTTTTGCATTGTTTGTTTGAGGTGAAGCTCATGCATTTGGCTCTTTGTGGGACAAATTGAAAATATTGACTTGGCTGATAGCAATGATCTCAGCTCTGCCATATTGTTCTAGGTCCCTTTATGTGGTACTGTTGCAGGCACAGTACTTATGTTGTTTCTTTTCTTTTTCTTTCTTTTTGTTGTTGTTGATCTTGTTAGTGGTATACATGGTGTTTCAGAGGCTGTGTACCATGATTTAGATTTAAATAATTGCCAGTTCCTGGTTGCTACAACTGTTTCCTTTTAATATCTTTCTATCCATGCTCTAAAAAATAGCAAGATAGCATTGCCATGCCCAAACAGCTACTATGATTTGTTAAGTTTGTGTGGGAAAGTAATTAATAAGGCTTTTAACAAGGAAATTTAAATGTATCCGACATTTCACAAAGTCAGTTACAAGGACAAGCCGTATTCATCCCTCAGTGGTTAATTCTCTTGACATAAATATGCAAATCTAATAAAGTTATAATCAAACTTCTAAGAGAATTTATTTGGTTTGCAATTGGATAAGTGGTTTTAAAATTTGTATGAAATGTAAGCCTTGGGGAATAGCAAAGAAATTCTTCTAAAATCTATTTAGGAGATGTCAGTAAAGATGATAAAGCTGTTGGAATCTACTCAATATGGGGTTTCCGCAAAGGTGGGTAAATAGATTTGTTTAACCAAATGGTGAATCAAATATCATTAACCACATAGAAGCCAGAAACAGTTCAGTACTCATGAAGTGAAATATTAAACACAAATGGTATTTAGCTCTTTGGGAAGGGACTGACTTCTCTAACAAATGGCGTTGGCCTGCTGCCTTTCCATAGGAACGGGTACTCTAAGGTCTACAGAGAGGTATCTGCCAGCTTGTCTCCTGGGTGTCTTCAAATGGGCAGGAAGGGGATGACAGTGGCCCTGGGGAAGTTTTATTATATAATGGGGAAGTCTACATTTGGCAAACAAAGTGTAGAACTCGGTCTTGGAAATCTGAGCAATGCTTTTTTGTCTTAAGTAGAAAAAAGCTTACCACGTGTATGTTTTAGAAAAGCACTGGCCAATATGAAGTATTTGTTGGGAAAAAAAGTAAGTATTGAAGGTGTAGGCTGAGTGAAAAAGGAAAAGGCCTGGGGATCTTAGCACCACAGAGAGCACTGAGGGCCCACACCCTCCTCCGACTCAGTTGATTGCTCATCTTACCCTGAGCCCTTCTTCCTCCATGTTCCATCTTTCTTCAGCCTTCCCTGGGCTCTTCTCAGCCTCTTTTGTATAAGCCTTCCACCTCTGATGGTGCTCAGTGGGTGTGTGGCGGGTGTCAGCTGGGGGAAGCTGAAGTGTGAGGGTCAGACCCCACTGGAGGCTCCCGGGAGGAAGGGCTCTTCGTGGTGGAGACACCCTGGCAGCAGAAGGAGGCAGCAGCTGACAGGACCACACAGCATCTGCAGCTGTCGGCAGTCTGAAGCGGCAGGTGAGGGCCAGCTGGACACACAATGACTGATTGAATGGTGGCTTGAAAATCTTTAAAGGAAGAGGCCAGCTTGGCCTTGAAGTCCACTCAAACTGTAGAGTGCAAACTGCATCTGGACAGGGTCGGCAGGGCTGGGTGGACCTCAGAACAGGGAACTCTGAAAGCAAGATGGACATACTGTCTCCCATTCCATGGCATCTTCTGCCTCGTGCTCCGCAGGTTCTCTGTGGAGATGTGGCTGAAGCTCCGCGGCACTGTGTTTCTCATATCCCTATTGACTGTTGTGATTACATGTGCCATTCTTAAAGCTGTTTAGTCAAGCGTTTTTTTGGGGGGGGGGTCGGATTTGTTGATACAGAGTCTCTCTATGTAGCCCTGCCTGTCTTAGAACTCACTATAAAGTCTAGGCTGACTTTGAACTCACGAAGATCTGATTGCCTCTGCCTTCCAAGTTGTGGGATTAAAGGTGTGCACCATCACACCTGAATGGCTAGTCAAGAATTTTAAAAGTGGTGTTCACTCTCCTTTTATTTTCCGTTCTCAAATCATTTTGTTTTCAGAACTCTTTTCATTTTGTCTACGACAGCCATGAACTTTCCATAGGGTTAAGTAATTTTCCCAGAGTTACACAGCTTGAGAGTGAAAAATCTTTAATTTTATTTTTACAGACTTATTTATTTTAATTTATTTTATTTATACATATTTTACCTGCATGTATGTAAATGAACCACATGTGTAGCATGTACCCACAGAATTGGAGCTGGACAGTTGTGAGCTCCTGAGTGATTCCCAGAAACCAAGCTGTGGTCCTCTGTAAGAGCAGCCAGTGCTCTTAACTGTGGACAATCTCTTTAGCATCCCCGCCCATTTGGAATTTTACTGAGGAGTTTGGTACTCCAAAGGTAATCCGTTCCCCCATGTCAGAGATCACCCCCAAAAGGCCCAACCAACTAGTTTAAACAAATGAACAGTATTTTGGAAAAACCAACAACTTCCTTTACCTTTAACACACAGTACTTTTGTGCTTAATTTACTTCTATGCTTTAGCCAGTGATTTTGATGTGAGCCTTAATTGTGAAGAAGGGAAGTCTAGATTTTTTTTTCCCAGCATTTTTTTTTTATGATGCCCTAGTGAGCAGTTTTGAATACGAGAGTCATCAGATGGCATTAGGTGAGGCTGCTGAAGTGTCCGACCCTGAGGCTCATTTATACAGTGGGCTGCTCCAGACACCAAGTAAGAATAAATTAAACAAGCCAAGATAAGAATCCCTAAGCCAGAGAGCTTACGTCACACACATGCCTTCAGATTTAAAGGCATAGACGTTAGCATTTATACATCAGGTTTTAAATGGAGTCTGAGATGAGGATGCCCAGGGCAGACCTGGCAGTGGCGCCAGGTATCAAGAGAAAGAAAGGAAGAGCTGCAAGCTCCTGGTACATTCTCAGAGCAAAACTGATGTTCTTTCTCTGCAAGGACCTGGGAAAACCTAAGTTCTGATTGCTGTCATTAAGTCAGGTACCAGGTGGGGGTTGGTGAGTGTTTGCATGGAACATCAGGACGTCACAGAAAGGTTTGATGAAAACAGTGAGAAACGATCTGAACATTTGTATGTTTGTCTCTTTCCTCTCCTTATCCCCTCCCCACCCCACCCCGTCCCTTGGGAACATTGCCCTTTGTGGCCCAGAGTCACCTGGAACTTGAGATCTCCCTCTTTCCTCCTCCCCATTGCCGCTGGCATCACAGGCACGCGGACCACCATGCCTGACTACCATCAGCCATTTTGACCAAACCACTTTGAATATTACTAGTGTTTATTGTTGCCATTGCAGTTCTCACAGGGTCAGTAATAACTGACACCCACTAGCTCTACATGAACCCAGAGGTCACTGTCGCCTCCTTAGCTGTAAAAGCAGGGAGGCCTCGAAGACCAGGCACGTCCTTCCACACACAGGCATCCAGCGGTGGCTACTGAATGAACAGACTGAGGTTACAGAGGATTCCCAGCCCAGCATCTGTCTTCCCTGAGCACAAAGACAGGTACTGTGATTGGTTGCCCAGGGAAATCCTGTAGCTCGCTCCTTATAGATTTTGGCATGGTTCTGCCAGGCAGTAACGGATGACCCATTGTCATTGCTTTGCCTCAGCTATTCCTCTTCCCTCTGGGGATAGAATTCTTTAAAAGCCCAGGTTTCTTCCTGCCAAATTTCAAGGACACTGGAGTCCTGTGACATTGTGCCTGTTGAATTTGTGAGGCTGAAAACGGAACCCGGAGTCTTTGTTGAGTGCATCTCTTTGTGCGCAATGGCCCACTCAGTCTTCTCACCAGTGAGTCCAGGAGGTCACCACTGAGCAGTGCTCCTATGTTCAGAGTGGTGAAGGCCATCCCCACAGTCTGCGATGTCAAAGAAGACTGATGGCCGGAAGCAGCTGATGTATTTGAAAGTCGATACAAAGGAAATAGCATGGTAAAAAGTGTCCTGTCATTAGGACATGGTACTTGAAAAATCACCGAGTTGAAGTGTGTGCAGACAGAAAGATCAGGAGGTGAATTTTGCACCCACTCCATCAATACTGTATTGACAGGAAAGCTAGCGACACAGTCTTTCAGTGAATAAAAACGCAAGCCAGGCTGACACATACACTGGATGTCTGCTTACTTTGTTATAGTTGGCTTGCTTGGATAAGACATCAGCTTTCATTTAACGATATATTTGTATGTGTGTGTCTATGTATGTATATTGGAATGTGTAAGCGGTGCTGCATGTGTGGAGGTCAGAGGGCAGCTTGTGGGAGTCAGTTCTCTTTACCATGCACATCTCAGGGATTTTACTCAGGAGGTCCCAGGAATTGAATGCCTGTCATTAGGTCTAGTGGCAATAGCATTCATCCATTAAGCCAAGTTGGGGGTGCAACATTTTGCTTCAAAAAGCATCTGGTCAGCAGTCATCTGAGAGCTTGTAAGTCACAGGGTAGAGCATTGCAGTTCAGGATGGAAACACCCCCTGCCCCCTTTTCAGGTAACCCTGTCTCTGGTTGCCAGGCTGCAGCTCTGCAAATCTGACCTTGTTAAGCGTTTGGAGCTGTCATCATAATTCACACTTTGAGGCTCCACACAGTTGGATTCACTAACCAGCAAAGAACATTTAAGAAACCCGTCTGATAGGAACGTAGTCCAAAGACCATGTAGTATTTCACTTCTGGTCCTTGAGCAGTTCATGACCCAGGCTTGGGAGCATGTCTCTATTGTCTGTAAGTTAACTGAATGTATGGTTTCATTCATATATAAGGATCAACTTTGTTACTGTCTCATTTATTGAGCTGACCATTCTTCTTCAATTTGTTGTTTGGGGACTGTGTATACAAAGCCACAAAGCTGTGTCTTGCTGGGTGTATTACACACCTTGGAGACATATCCTTCCAAGACCATGTGGGATTGTGAAACCACTTTCGTGGACACTACGCACTGGTAGTGTACAAAGCAAGGAGACAGTGGAGGAATGGGGGCTGCCTGTGTGTTCAGGGGAGTGGGAGTACATGGATCCTGGAAAAGATGAATGAAGGAGGGTACCAGAGATAAGTTCAGGTGGGAAGTTAGGGGTTTGCAGGGCTTAAGCTTTTGCCCTGAGTCAGGACAATTATTTACAGCTTAGGACAAGATTTTTTCTAACAGGTTCATGCTGACTGCTGTGTGGAGAACCCACCACAGATGATCTGGAGAAGCAGGGAGACCAGGAGGGAAGGATTGATATTTAAAGCAAGTGTGATTGACTTCACTAAGAAGTTACTGCAAGGACATAAAGAAAGACCGGCTCCCTACTGTGAGGGGTGGGTGGCAGGGAGGAAGGGAATGAAGGTTAGAGGCCACTGTTGCCTGAGGTTGGAAGAACCGTGGGGTGAAATGATGGATGTGGGATGCAGGCAGCAGGGACATGCTTCTCCAGTATCTGGAGAAATGAAGAGGACCTCCATACGCAGTAGATCAGTAGGCATTTAAAATGCTTTACCAGGAAAGGCAAAGGGAGGAGGATTTGAACCAAGGCCTGACAAGCCTGGAGAGCTCAGTGGTGTCATGTGAGATAGTCGGCACCAGGAAAATTACAGGCTTTACCTTGGGAACAGCTCCCTCTTAACTCAGTGGATGGCCTGGCTCCGTGCCTGTTAGACTTTGGGTGTAGACTCTGCAAACTTGGAAGCCACCGCTGCACCATGGAGGAAGACGGAAGCATGAAGAAAGGGGATGAACCATCACTTGAGCAGGAACACTGCCAAGAAAGTAAGCAAGTATTGCTGTGTGTACTGAAATAGGAAATGCATATGTTAAATAGGTTAAAATATAGGAAACATATATTATCTGAATTGACTGGGCACACTGTTTTTATGTAACAAGCAGAGGTTATCTAGCTAGTATCTGACACTCACCTATGTTACAGCTGGCTTCTGTGATGTCATCAATGACAACAGTGAGAGCTTCAGTTGACAGGTACACTTATTTATAACAGCACACCTTTTAGAAACATTGTTAACAGCCTTTTCCTTAAGTGGACTTCTGTGTCACCGAGG
>JAQQSO010004747.1:0-12532 GCA_028658305.1 Pachyuromys duprasi | reverse complement strand
GGTTCCAGACGGAACTTCGCAAGCCAGCAAGAAGAGAGGGACTTCTGTGGTTTATGCTAGGAGTCTGGCAATAGTAGCTGGGTGCATGAAAGAGGGCAGGATGTAGAAATTAACCCAAGGTCACAGTGCAAAGGATTATATACAGACTAAAGATTTGGAGCCTTGTTCTATAGGAATGAGAGGGGTTCTAAGGTTTTGTAAAAACAAAGAAATGATATGGCAAGACAGTTATCTGGAGGCTACCAGTGTACTAGATTGAAGAGGGTAGTAAACAGAAAATAATGGAATCATTGGTTTAGTTCTGAGCATGGACCAAAAAACAATAACTGCATGTAGCCTTGGAAGAAATATAATAAGATATGCATGGGACACAATATGGAAATGTTGAAAACCTACCAAATATGAGGGGAAACAGTTAAACTAGAACCAGATATTGTTATTGTAAGAAAAAAAATCCTTGATAGAGTGAAGGGCCTTGTTTGAGCCAGATGGCGTTCAAAGTGCTCATGCAAGCAAAACAGTTTAAAAACCCACAGGAACACTTAACAATGCACATTGGAAAGTAGGATTGAACATCTTTGAGAATATGTTAGTTATTATGATTAATAGTGAGGGCCCAGCATTTTGAGGAATGATAGGAGATGTGCATCCAAGAGAAGAAAGCAAGGCTCAACGAGACATGGGGAACACACACACACTTTCTAAGTACGTTAGTGAAATGAAATTCTGCACCAGCCAAAAGTTCAGTACCGAAGACTGAAGTAGATAGCATCAGAAATGCCTAACAAGACAGCAAAGGAAACTTGGCCTATAAACTGGAACCTCTCTCTTTCTACAGCTGGGTATCTAAGCTTCTAAAATTCAGGCCTTTCTGTATTTTTGAAAAATGTTGCATGGTCTAACCTGCTGTCACCATCCCCAACCACAGGCCCCTAATTTGCTAGCATAATTTGCTGTCCATAGCTGGCTATTCCAGGTTTTGCCAGAACCCTTTCCCGTAAACATACCTGGTGCTCATTACTGGAGTCCTCCAGTTACTGAAAGATATATTAATAGTTTTGACAATGGTTTACTGAAGACAGGAAGACTTGAGAAATGCAGGCTGCCAAACACATTCTTTATCTGAACTCTCTGCATCTTCACCTGAAGTTCCCTATTATCATGCACAAGGAACATCATTTGCTCCCATCAATGTGACACCTTTTTCTGACGGGTCAGTTGACTTTGTCCTACCCTTAAGAGGATTGATTTTCTCTAAAAGGTTATACTATGTATTCGAGTGTATATTCACACATCATGACTTACGAGGTCACCAAGGACAGGAGCCTTATTTAAATGTTTTTGTATCTTTATACCTTTATACTCCTAGTTGAATGAATGTACAAAGATTATTATATTATCTAGGCCAGGGGGAGTGATAAATTTTTAGTTTTACAACCTGTTTTTTAATAGATGGAAACTTTTTTTTCAACTAGTAATGCCCCTGTTACTACAACTTGTATATTAAATGAGCACTTCATACAAAAATTTCTTACTTATTTCTTTAATGATTTTGTACCGCAGGGTTAGCATTTTCATTCACAGATGTGGACACTAAGGCTGAGAGAATACATCTAACTTGCTACAGTTATTCCGTATACACTAAATCCTGTTCTCTAGGACGTGTATCTTTTTGTCTATTCAAAGCCTGGAAGGGTACTACTTTAATTGTCCAGACTATGTAAGCATGACTGGAACCCCAGTTCTGGGTCTAGAACTCCTTTGATAATGGGAAAGTTTGTAATCTCTCAGATTGTGTTATTTTCACTTATAAAATGGGAGCAGTACTTACAGGGCAGCCACAGACCTTAAGCACTCATCTCCTGAGATGCTCATTCATAAATCAAAATGCAATGAATACATTTTACTCAACTTAATGTTGTTTTCTGGACTGTATTCATAATATAGTGTTTTGTTTCATATGAATAAAATATTTTTGTTACCTTGAAATTTGACACTGGTGCTAAGCACAGTGGGTTTTTTGTTGTTTATGTGTTTGTTTGTTTTTTTAAGGTCTACATTATTTACTGTCAGGTAAATCTTATTTTCATTCTACATAGACTTTAAAAGTTTTTAAATGATGACACTTATTTATTTTTGCAGGTAGATCATGTGCTTAGGGTGGTCAGAGAACAAGTTTCATGAGTCAGCTCTCTCCACTATATATATAGAGCTTAGGCCTTCAGATTTGGTGGCATGTACCTTTTCCCACTGAGCCTCCTCACCACACCTTTTCTTAAGATTTAATTTTCATTTTTGTTGTATGCTGTTGTGTGTAGATAGATGCCATGTGTGCCATTGCTTGCAGAGGCCAGAACGGGGTGTCAGATCTCCTGGAACTGGAGTTATGAGCAATCATGAGGTCCTTGATATGACCTTAGGTCTGAGGAAAAAAGAGCAAGTGCTCTTAACCACTGAACCATCCCCCTGGTCCCAGAGTGTTATGGGGTCCCGCTTAGATCCAACACAACTCAAACATCAGGTCAATTCAGATAATCAAAGTTTGTTGTAGTCAAGCTGCTATTGATTAAACGGGGCGGAAGAACAGACGTGGGAGCTGAACTGCCACCCTCCCCCTCCCTGAGCCAGAATCTTACAGAGCTGTTAAGCTGGAAACCCACAAACATCTGTGCCAAGTTACAGTTACATTTTCCCACCAATCAGGATTTAGAGATAGGGGACTTTCTCAGGAGCGTGTCTCTGTGGCTCACTGATCCTGTTCACATTCGTTGGGTTATTCAGCTATTGATTGTGGGGCAACTTGCTTGGCATTCATGTCTCAATTTGCCAAGCAGGTTGTCAGTTACCCGGGGAGGTCTTGGGAACTTAAACTTTATTTGACCCCTATTTAAAATGTAAGTTTTACTCAAAATAGCTTCAGTTTGGTTCCTTCTTACAATAGTACTTAAACGAAAGTCATGAGGCCCAAATTCAGGTCCTCACAGGAGAAAGGGTAAGATTGCACACGAGACTATTGAGTGTACTGACTTAAGAAAATGGTCATTGAGGGCTCGTGAGATGGCTCATCTGATTAAGGTACTTACTTTGAAGTCTGATGACCTCAGTTCTATGCCCAGAACCCACATAAAGGAAGGAAAGGGCTAATCTCCTCAACTTGTTCTCTTTGGCATATACATGCCTCCTACCACACACAAATACAACAAAATAAGTAAGCAAGTAAGAAAGTTTAAAAAAGTAAAAACGAGATGGACTTTTGAATCTGACTTGAATTTATGATCCATCAGGGATTATTACACCCAGTGAATTATGTACTAGATAGATCTTCAGTTCTTTTTAGAGGAGAGCCTGCTAATTTTCTATGTGGATTAAGAAGGAGATATGTTCTCTCGGGAATCCAAGGAAGCAAGAATGACCAGTAGCTGCAGATCCTCGGTGCTGGATTACTGCCAACTGGCTCTGCTTCAGCACTGCCTGAATTGCAGTGCGCATCCTGATGCAGCCGGTTACCTCCCAGTAGCCATACCATTTAAAACATAGGTTGGGAGAGACCCCAGGGAGTCTGTCTTCCTACAAGATCCAGAAGTTCGAAACCTATTACAAAAGCAGGGAGATGAGGCTTGTGCAGAGGACCTTGGGGCTCTTTAGACACAAAGAAAACATGTATATAACTCTAAAATGTGAAGGACGTATAGAAAGTGACCAAAGTGTTTTTAGAAACCACAATCACAACAAAAAGCCTTTAGATTTATTTGGGTGAAAGCCTGTTGGAAGTACACTCTTCTTCAGTCAGAACCCTGGGTATACTGCCATGTGATTAATTGAGACTATAAACTAATTAAAATGCAATCTTCCAAATGTGTTTGTTCAATATTACTCTGTGTGGTGCTTCAATGATGGGTTCAAAAATGATCATGAACAAATAAGTTAGTTAATTGTTTGAATAGTTTTGACTTCCAGATGCCTACAGTGACTTATGGGAGGTTATCAGAGAGAGGAAGAGAAAGAGAGAGAGAAGCAGATCTTTCCTCACCGGTGTAGGTCAGACTCTGGGAGACCTCTAAAAACCAGGCATGTAATAGGCAGAAATATTATTTGGATAAGGTTGGGCTTTGTTGATATAGTCTCTAAAGGAACAGAGCCAAAGGAATATGATATATATGTATGTGCATATATATGTATATATACATATAACTATGGATATATATTAAAAGATGATTTATTACTGGCTTACACATTACAGTCTTAATAGTCCAACAATGGCTGTCTGGACCCTGGACAGGCTGAGAACGAAGTAGCCGCTCACTTCAGGGGCTGAATGTTCCAGTAGTCATAATTTAATGTAAAAGGCCTAGAGGATTTCTGAAGAAATCCACTCTTCACACTGGAAAACCCAAAGAAACAGGGTTCCCATGTCAGTGATGATAGCAGTAACAGCAGCATTGAACAAAGAGATGTACTCACAAGCAGAGGTAAAAGGAAGCACACCAGAAGCTGTTTTAGGTGGGTTCCAGAACTTAAATCAGGTCCTCATACTTTTGGGACAAACACTGACTGAGCTTTCCTCCTACTCCCCATTCTGGCTAGGTTTAGGTCAACTGGACATGAGCTAGAGTCAAACCTCAACTGAGAAAGGCCTCCATAAGATCTAGCTGCATGACATTTTCTTAAGTGATTGTTGGTGCCATTGTGTGTGGCACTATCCCTTGGCTGGTGGTCCTACAGTCTGAGCAAACCAGTTAGATGCACTCCTCCATTACCTTTGTATCAGGCCATACCTCCAGGTTCCTGCCCCTTCTGAGTTCCTGTCCTAATTTCTTTCAATAATGAAGAACAATATGAAAGCATAAGCCAAATAATCCCTTTCCTCCTCAAGTCATGGTGTTTTGTTACGTAATTGTAACCCTAAGATAAAAATTGGTACCAGGATAGTGGGGTATTGCTGTAACAGATGTGGTTTGTGGAGTGATTTTGGAACTTTGGACAAGAACAGCTATTGTGTTTGAATCTTGGTGATCTATTCAGTGGAACTGAGAGAGGGAGGGAGAGAGAGAGAGAGAGACAGAGAGAGAGAGAGACAGAGACAGAGACAGAGAGACAGAGAGACAGAGAGACAGAGAGACAGAGAGAGAGACTGATTGGGCCTGGGATTTTTGAAACCTCAAGCCTACCCCCCAGTGACACACACTTCATCCAATAAAGCCACACTTCCTAATCCTTGTAATCCTTTCAAACAAATGGTGGCTCCCTAGTGACCAACCTAGTGACCAACCATTCAAATATAAGAGTCTATGGGGGACATTCTTATTCAAACCATCACATCTGATCCTAGACCTCAGGCTTGTAGCTATATCATAATGTAAAAATGTATTCAGCCCAACTTTAAAAGTCCCTATGGTTCTGTTGATCTCCCTGTGGAGCTCCTGTCCTCTCCAGGTCTTACTATCTCCCCCTTCTTTCCTAAGATCCACCGCTCTCTGCCCACAGTTTGGTTGTGAGTCTCAGCATCTGCTTTGATACACTGCTGAGGCCCTCTTTCAGAGGCCCTCTGTGGTAGGCTCCCGTCCTGCTTCCTGTTCTCTCCTTCCTCCAATGTCCATCCCATTTGTCTTTCTGAGTCAAAATTGATCCTTCTACCTAAGGTCCTCCTTGCTCAGCTTCTTCAGGTGTACAGATTTTAGTATGTTTATCCTATATTATATGTCTAAAATCCACTTATAAGTGAGTATATACCGTGAGTGTCTTTTTGCTTCTGGGATACCTCACTCAGGATGATTTTTTTCTAGATCCCACCATTTGCTGGAAAATTTCATGATTTCCTTGTTTTCAATTGTAGTATTCTATTATGTAAATGTATCACAATTTCTGTATCTATTCCTCAGTTGAGGGACATCTAGGTTGTTTACAGGTTCTGACTATAAAAATAAAGCTGCTGTGAACATGGTTGAGCAAATGTCCAATATTTGGACACAGGGGTCTTTTCTGAGACTGATACTCCAACCAAGAACCATTCATGGATATTACCTACAACCCCTGCTCAGATGTAGCCCATGGCAGCTCAGTATCCAAGTGGGTTCCCTAGTAAGGAGAACAAGGACTGTCTCTGACATGAACTCAGTGGCAGGCTCTGATCACCTCCCCCTGAGGGGGGGGGGGGGGAGCAGCCTCACCAGGCCACAGAGAAGCACAATGCAGCCAATCCTGATGAGACCTGATAAGTTAGGGTCAGATGGAAGGGGAGGAGGAGCTCCCCTATCAGTGGACTTGGAGAGGGCCATGGGAGGAGATAGCAGAGTATCATTAATAGTGTCAGGAGTTGGCTCTTTCCTGTGGGGTGGGTCTCAAATTGGGCCAATCATTGGTTGGCCATTCCTTCAATCTCTACTTCATTCTTATCCCTACACTTCTTTTAGGTAGGACAAATTTTGGGTTATAGGTTTTATGGGTCAGTTGATGTCCCCCTGCCTCAACTGGAAGTCTTGCCTGGCTATATGATTTGGTGACTTTAGGCTCTATTCCATAGCTTCAAGCCAACTAACCCATGGGCCCATGGGGGCTTGTAGAGACTGAACCACCAACCAAAGAACAGGCATAGGCTGGTCCTAGGCCCCCTACACATATGAAGCTGATGGGATGCTTGGTCCTCAAGTGGGTTCCCTAAAAATTGGAGTGAAGGCTGTTTCTGGCTTGCACTCTGTTGCTTCCCTCTGGATCCCATTTCCTTAGTAGAGCTGCTTTTTCTTGCCTCAGTGAAAGAGAAGGCACTCAGTTCTGATGCAAATTGATATACAGAGTGAGTTGGTACCCAGGGATGGATATGGGGGACCTGGGTGGGAGGCAGGGACTGGGAGTAGAGGCTGGACTGAGGTTGCGATTGGGATGTAAAATGAACAAACAAATTAATTAAGAAAAAAAAATAAAAGAAGAAACAAAAGAAAGATACCTGAAAGGCAAACAGGTTATTTCCTCATCAAATTGGTTTTGATTAGTGCTTTATCACAGCAACAGAAAGCAAACTAGAAGAGTGGTTTAACAAAGATTTAGAGCATGTACCTAGCATGTATGCCTTTAGTTCCAAGTACACACAAACACACACACACACACACACACACACACACACACACACACACACACACATACACAGGAGGGCTGGGGGAAAAGGAGAAAAACATATCCTCTTAAACCCTTAATGAGCCTTAAAAAACAAATAATTAATTTTGAATTGTTTTTACAATTTCAGCTTACTAAAATTCATCTTATAACTCTATCAAGTACTAATTCTTTGTTTTCTTCCCTTAATATGTGTCAGAGATAATAGTTAATATTTAAATTATTGTTTTCCAGGCTTGAAACTGTTCCATCATGGCTTACCTTGGACTGTTCTCTTTGCTGGTCATGCAAAGTGTGGTGACAGGGGCAACTTTCCCAGATGAAACCATAGCTGAGTGGTCTGTGAATATGTATAACCATCTTCGAGCCAATGGGGAGGATGAAAACATCCTCTTTTCCCCACTGAGCATTGCTCTGGCAATGGGAGTGATGGAGCTTGGGGCTCAAGGATCTACACTGAAAGAAATCCGCCATTCAATGGGATATGATAGCCTGAAAAATGGTGAGTTCTTGGGTTTTATTTCTCGTAATCCTTTCTGTTTAACTCTGAATTCAGCCATATTGCTGTACATGCATATGTACTAGAGGGAAGAAATTATCTTACTTCAAGAATTTGGTTAAAAGGGTTAGAATAAAAGTGTTTAGTTCTGTCTCCAGGGAAAGGGTATCTTCTCAAAAGTATTATTTAAATAAACCTGCATGCTGAAGAAAACAAAAAAGTGATTCTAAATTTCCCGTGTCAATTATCATACAAATAAATGAAAAGGTAACTGTGATGGCTTATAAAAGAAAGAAATCATGATTCTTAAAGAATATTACATTTTTCTTACAATAAATGGTATTTCCATTGTTTAAAAAATATGTTTTTAAATGCTTTATTATTATAGAAATTATATGTATTATGAAAAGTAATTTTGAAATATGGTGTGATTTCTGTCTTAATGATTCTAGTGTGCAATAAACAAATTAATAAGAAAGTTGAAAAGGAAAATAATGGATTTTCTACTTATAATATTTAAATAATTTGATAAAAATAAAATTAAAGGAATATCTCTCAGATAATTATAGTAAATTTTCTTTGGTAACCCTAAAAAATAAAAAAGAGCAATTGAATACAGCTAAGTCATGTACTTTGAAAGAAAACAATTTAAATTTGTTTCTTTGTAAATGTTATCAAAGTAATGATGCAACGCAAAGCAGTATCTCTGTAGCTGCACATCAGCCTCCCTAGCATGTGCAGGGTCCTGGGCATGATCTCTGACCATGTGCAACTAATAAAAAAGAGAGCAAAAAGTATCAGTTAGTAAACTGGACCAAGTTAATTTGAGTATCTAGAAATAGCACTAGTATTCTTGCCATGTCACAGTGAGAGGCAAAGCTACTGCTTTCACTAGTCACTGTTCTACTAATGTCCTTCACTGTGTTGTAGTGATCTTTCATCATGTCTGTTCTACTGATAAGCTTGTCATTGTCATCTTGCAGATGAAGAATTTTCTTTCCTGAGAGATTTTTCTACTATGGTCTCTGCTGAAAAAGGCCAATATGTGATGAAAGTTGCCAATTCCCTCTTTGTGCAAAATGGATTTCATGTCAATGATGAATTCTTGAAAATGATGAAAAAGTACTTTAATGCAGAAGTCAATCATGTGGACTTCAGTCAAAATGTAGCTGTGGCCAACTACATCAATAAGTGGGTGGAGAATTATACAAACAGTATGTTCTTTCTTTCTCTACTTAGCTCAATTTTAACCGTCTTACTTTGGGATATATGTGTTCCCTCACTTTTATTAACTTGTGGTCATGACTTCAATATTGACTCTAGTCATCTGCCATTTATTTTCTCTGACTGAGGGAACTTCCTGGGTAGCTACTATGTAGAAATTTTCTTAAACTCTTTGATAAGTTAGTCAGATAGAATGGTAGTTGGTGATATTTTATCTGTAAGTTTAAAATAGAATAAGGAAGAGATAAAATAAAAACCAAAGTTTGAAGATGTTTCTTGGTTTTACAACTACAAAAGTTAATAGGTAATTTTAAGAAGTGAATAGTATTCATTCTAAAAAGTGGTCTACTGTAACCCAAATAAGTGGAGCAGAATTAGAAACATTATGCATATACTTTGTATTTTTTCTAGTTCATATTATATTTTTAAAAAATTATTTTTACTTTATGTGTATGTGAAGGCCTCAGAGTGTGTTTGTGAACCACTTGCATACCTAAGGACGTCAGAAGAGGGCTTGAGAGTCCCCCAAAACTAGAGTGTGAGCTTTCAGGTACTGGGAACCAATCCTGGGCCATGTGTAAGAGCAAGAAATATATTTTAAATGTATTTAAGAGTTCTGGTGGTTAAATTTTTATCATTTTCTTTTTTATTTTTTCTAGACAGGGTTTCTCTGTAGCCTTGGCTGTCCTGGACTCACTTTGTAGACCAAGCTGGCCTCGAACTCACAGTGCTACACCTGCCTCTGTCTCCCTGAGTGCTGGGATCACAGGTGTGCACCACCACACCCAGTTTTTCTTAATTTTTAAAACTATGAGATTGATTTGTGATGTAAAGGATACATTTGAATATTTTTAAACATTCAAAAAATTATCCACCTGAAACATATTGCGTTATTAAAATATGCTAGCTTTCAAATTCTTTTGGGCACACTTAGCAAATAGCAGCAACCTGCTTTCTTTCAGGTTAGACTTGAAAAAGAAGATTTCAAGTGGGAGAGGATAATTTATCATGAGTTGAATTTGCTATCAGTCATCTGTTTTCTTCTCATGAAAAACAGTAGCACAACGACCAATATTCAAGGAAGGCACATTTGAACTGAACGATGTTATATGCCTTGTTTAAGAATAAAATTTGATTGGTAGAGAATTGGCTCAGTAGTTAAGAGCACTTGATGCTCTTCCAGAGGACCTGAGTTCAGTTCCCAGTACCACCATGGTTTTTCACAACCATCTATAATTCTAGTTCCAGGGGATATGACACCTTCTTCTGACTTCCAGTGGCACCGATCACACTTGTGGTGCACAGGCATACATCCAGGCAAACACCCATACATATAAAATACAAATGAACAAATATTTAAAAATTATACTTTAAGGCATCAGTGTGCTTTGCCTGTTCACAGTTTTACATGTGTCATTGCACCAAGGAATTGGTGAAGGCCAATATGTCTTTGGATGTGGGAGGGTAGCCTTTGTGTCAGGATGCTCCTGGACATACCCTTGTTTGTGATGCCCTTGGTTGCTAATGATGTCATTGTATGTGTATGTGCACCGCACTTTTCCTTTAGAAGTAAGGTACTTGTATTTCTATTACAGACTCATCTTACATCTTTAGGGACCACTCTATCAGAGAGTGATATTGATAATTTTTTGTTAGCCTTTTCACTCTTCAATTTAATGTGAATTTTTATCTACTTCACCTAAATAGGTCTGCTGAAAGATTTGGTGTCTCCAAGGGATTTTGATGCTGTCACTCATCTGGCCCTCATCAATGCTGTATATTTCAAAGGGAACTGGAAGTCACAGTTTAGACCTGAAAATACCAGAACTTTTTCCTTCACTAAAGATGATGAAAGTGAAGTACAGATTCCAATGATGTATCAACAAGGAGAATTTTATTATGGTAAGACATCTGGTATTTTTTTAATTCCTATAAGTATATCAACAAACCTTTTAGAACTATGAAATATTTATCACTCCAGCTCCTTGTGAATATATTTGAGTTCAATTTGCTTGGCTGCATTTCCAAAGGATTGCCATTAGATCATGACTGAATATTATTGGTATTGACAGTTTTCCAACATACTTCTTTAATTTATAAGGTTAATTACACCTGCCAAGTGACTTTTTTCATATATAATTATCTGATGTTAGTTTGGCAAGATGTCTCCATGGCTAAGGCATTTGCCATGAAAGCATGAGCACCTGGATTTAGATTCTGAGAACGCAACCGAATCTGGGACCTACACTATGCATCTACAATCCCAGATAGGAGATAGAGACAGAAGGCTCCTGAGAAACCCATGTCACAGGTAGCCTGGCATACACAACAGTAAAGCAATATGAGACCTTATATCAAATGAAGAAGGAGGAGGAGGAGGAAGAGAAGGAGGAGGAGGAGGAGGAGAAAAAGAAGGCAGCAAAGACTTTCACACATGCTCCAAGGCATATTTGTACCTGCACACACACAAAAACAGCATGTGCATATCAAAGTTCTGATCTTGGATGAGAACATTCTAGTTTGCTCAACAAAACCATTGCCTTTGCAATGGTCTTTAGATGTATGGTTCACCCAGAACCTGATTTAGATTTCAACATTCTTTTAAAAAAACTTATTATTATTATTATTATTTATGATTTATACACTTGGTATCCCAGCTGTAGCACCCTCCCTCATTTCCTCCTGTTCCCACACTCTCTCCTTCTTCTCCCCACTGATAGAGGAGGTCCTTCTCCCCTATTCTCTGACCCTAGCCTGTCAGGTCTCATCAGGACTGTCTGGATTTTTTTTCCACTGTGCCCTAGGAAGGCCACCTCAACAGGGAGAGGTGAACAAAAAGCAGGCAAACAAGTTAATGCCAGTGACTGCCCCTGCTCCTCTTACTAGGGAATCCCAATGAAGACTGAGCTACCCATAGGCTACATCTGAGCAGAGGGTCTAGGTTCTCTCTATGCATGTTCCTTGGTTGATTATCAGTCTCTACAGGACCCGTGAGCCCAGATTTTTGGCTCTCTTGGTCTCCTTGTGGAGCTCCTGTCCTCTCCAGGTCTTTCTATCTCCCCTTTCTTCCAAAAGATTCCCTGCACTCTGTCCAAAGTTTGGCTATGAGGCTCAGCATCTGCTTTTACACCCTGTTAGGTAGAGTCTTTCAGAGGCCTTCTGTAGAAATCTACTTATTTTCCTTTAAAAAATATTGTTTTATTTGTGGGCTTGTGGACCATGGCACGTATGTAGAGGTCAAAGAACAACTGACTTGATTTTTTTCTTCCACCAAGGGTGTATCATAAGGTCATTTGACTTGGCACTAATTGCCTTTTCCCACTATATCATTTTAACAGGCCCATGTAAAATTTTTCTTTAAAATCTACGTATCAGTGGTGGGAGCACAGTTCATCATTTAAAACCACTGCTGCTGTTGTAGAGGCCTTGGGTTCAATTCCCAGCACCTATATTTGACAGTTCACAGCTGCCTGTGAGTCCAGTTCCGGGGGATATGAAGCCTTATCTTCATCTCCCTGTGTTCCTCTACACATGCAGTGCACTTACATACACCCAGGCCCACATATACAAACATAAAAAAATCTTAAATTAAGCTTAA
This sequence comes from Pachyuromys duprasi, assembly GCA_028658305.1. Classification (NCBI taxonomy): domain Eukaryota; kingdom Metazoa; phylum Chordata; class Mammalia; order Rodentia; family Muridae; genus Pachyuromys; species Pachyuromys duprasi. The sequence goes on along the minus strand of JAQQSO010004747.1, from coordinate 104 downwards.
AACATTTTAAATCTCAGGTTTGTATTTGTAGGGCTGAGAGAACTGTACTTTGTGATGCAATTCAATGTCTTTGATATTATTTTCATTAAATTTCTTTGGACTCT
>JAQQSO010004746.1:0-12533 GCA_028658305.1 Pachyuromys duprasi | reverse complement strand
ATCAGGCGGGGTGATGCCACGGGAGAGGCAGAGCACAATGAGTGGAAATTTCCTTCGCATATGCGCAGCTTTCTTGTTTATCGGTTTGGGACACAGGATATCAGCACCATCTTGTAATGGCGAATGTGAGTGCGGCCCCTCACACTAATCCCATTTGACAGCAGGGTGAACTTGGACCAATCGTTTACTTACCAGGTGCTAGTCCAGTTGGATATTTTAACGGAAAATTCTGTACCCAAAGTGTTTTGAGTGAAGGTAGAAACCCCAGGCACAGCCTTTGGAGTGGTGCCTGAAATACAGCAGGTAAAAAGACAAGACACACACTTCCTCCTTCTTTTGTGTGGCACCCAAAATTTAAGAATATCAAGTATAGGCAATAAGAGAATCAAGTGCATCTCTGAACTGTGGGGTGTGTTCCCTGGATCACCTGCTTTGTGGTCTGGCAGAAGTTGGTTTTCTTTTCTAAGTTATAGGAAATGGGTTCTGAGTGACCTTCGATGCTTCTTCCAAGTCTACATGGCTGTAATTCTTGTGAGTCTATAGGACTCATAATAAACATCTGTATTTACATTATCTTCCTGTGACTTTCTCTTTACAGTGTTGGGGATTTTCCCTTGGATTAAAGAATGTCTGGGCACAATTTTAAGAGTCACAAAGCCGGGAAGCTACTTTGAGCTGGTTATTTCGCTAAAGCATTCGTTACCCCAGTAACTGTGGAGTTTTGCAACACAAAGTCGGTAAAACCCAGTTTGTTGTTAACTTTCCAGAGTCTGGGCACTAAGCAACTAGCTTTCCTTGCCATCATTTATTTGACATACACATCCTGCCAGTTAGGAATTGTTCTTATTTTACTCTTGGGAAACCTGGGGGTCAGAGATGTTAAGCAACATACCCAATGTCTGAAACCTGACTATAATGCCAGGAGATAGGCTGCTCTGACAAGGCTCATGAGGCCTTCTGCCCATGCTGTCCCTACAAAAAATTAAGTATACTCTGCTTAGGAAGGATAGAATACTGAACACTATAGCAAATAAACAGCTACCTTACTGAGTTTGATTTACCAGGATTATCTCCCCAGTGTACCCCTTGGCTGCATCATCAGGCATTTAAGCTTGTTGGGTAAATTGTAACCCATAGCCACAAGAGAATTTTTATGTGTATTTATGGCTGTGTCTCCAAAGCTTAGTACAGGGCTGGAATGTAAATAGAATGCAATCAACATGAATTAAATTGTTACCATTCAAATTTAAGATGCAAATTTAGTTATTCTTTTATTTAGACACCATTTATTATGTACTTATGACAAAGAAAAGGTTCTAAGGCATTGTCATTGCTTTCCAGGTGTTCATGATTTAGGGAAGGGGTGTGGATATGTATTTTAATACCATACGAAGGAACATACTCTTCTTCAAGAGGATTACTGTTCTATTCAAGCCTAAAATGTAGACTGAGTAATAATCAGATTGTCCTTGGCATGCCTTCACAATGCCTGACTCCTTTCTTAAATTATCCAATTTCCTGGATGATGAACAAATCCTTGTGCCTATTATCAGAAAGGAATCAAGTAATTAAATCTCTTTGCTTCTTTCTCATGCTTGTATTTGGTGAATGGGAAGACAACTTGTGACCAATAACATAGCATAACATAACATAGCATAATGTATTTGTTTCCACCTTTCAGTCAGTTGTCTATAGTAGTCATATATATATTTAACTTTATGTACATACCATATATATATTTATAACAAATATATTTCTAGGATTCATCCCCTGTTGGCTTGTGGGGGCTGTTAAGTTCAAAGCCTTCGGTCAGGCAGAGAGGAGTTGATACAGAAGTCTTGAGGGAAATGTCTTCTTTGTCAGTTTAAATTGATTTTGCTCTTAAGGCTTTTCTGCTGATTGAAGGCCGTTGGCATTCCTGAGGATAATTTCCTTTATTTAAACTTCAGATGGTAGTCATATTTACAATTGCATTTGCATGCCAGTGTCTTGATTAGTGTTTAACTGAATTTCTGTGTTCTTTAGACTAGCCAACTTGACAAATGTCAAAGTTACACCCTTTGATAAGAATAAAGCACATTCTTCTTTCTCCTCTCTTCCTTCCCCTCTCCCTTGCCCCTCCCTCTATAAAAGCACCTTCCATAGGTTATTCAGTTGAGTGTCCAGTTTAAATTTGGAGAGTCACACAAGAAAGTTTAAAAGAAATGCCCTTTCAGAGACTATTACAGCCAACACTTCTAGAAAAATCTCTACTTCATAAAACAAAACTGGGAAAATAATTTGTTGAGATTTTATTCCTACTCTTTCCTGCCCCCTTACAAATTCTCAGTGAATGAGCTCTTTAAGCCAGTGGGGTTCAAGTGCAGCCACTGCCATTTATCACATGAAAGGGGTTTCTCTAATCTAACCAAAAACACCTTGAACTTCTCAATTTCATTTCCTGATTAACAGTCTTAAGACAAAAGACAAGGATAGTCCCATGTTCCTTCCAGTAAACTTTTTATGTATTAATCTATGTGTCTCTGAAACCATCCTTTGATAATTTTATTTCAGATCACAACATTCATTCTCAGGCTCCATTAGTAGCTCATGCTTCACTTGAAGCTGTGTCTTCCTCTAAGTTTTCGACATATTTCTGCAACTTGCTTCTTGTCCTGTGTGTTCCAGCAGCTATTCCTACTTCCTGTGGGTTGGGGGATAAGGATGAGTTGGCATGCTTCCAGTCTTGGGTTCCCGCTTCTCAATCATTAGATGCTTTCCATCATCTTCTGTACCTCAAGATTTTACACTATTCCTCGCTTAATAACAACAACCAGAAATTGTCTTCATTTAAACAAAGCATTCAGTAGGTAAGCAGATGTTACCAGGGAAATAGAAAGATGTGTGCTTGGCTTCGAAAGCTAATGAACTGAAGGGTTCTACATCACAACAAACCAAACAATGCCATTGTAGACATGCTTTTTAATACCATATGAAGGAGCATATTCTTCTTCAAGATGATTACTGTCCTATTCCAGTCTAAAATGTCCTATTCAAGCCTAAGCAGCTTCAAATGGAATAGTAACAGCAGCATCACGTGGTTTTTTCTGCTTCTGTTTCTTACATTCCATCTTCTTTTCTTCCATATGTAAAGCTTTCCCCCAGAGTGACTTGCTTACTTCTTATGTGGAGCCTCTTATTGCCTCATCCTGCATTCATCTGACAACTATGCCCATAGATTCTAACTTAATCTGAAGAACATACGGACCTTCCATCAGATACTCAGTAATCACAAGTGAACCATACCTTGCTAGACAGAAAGAATGCCACATTATAGATGCCTGTTACCAAGATAAAACACTAGCCAAAATACAGCTTTTATGTAGAAAAATATCAGTGTCTAGGTAGAGTGAAGTACTTCCTGATCAGTGGACAGCTTCTGCTCAATACAGGGAGAAAGCTTTTCTTCTGTCCCTGCTGTTTAGCTTCCTGAGGGATTGCAGTTTAGTTGTCCCTAACTTCTCATCCCCTGCCCAAAGTATTACAGAAAACATTGTTGTCTGAACCTTGATAGGCTAGGTGATATTTTCCTTAAAAACAACAACAACAACAAAAACCCAGACATGTATGTATATCAGAAGTGATACAAAATGAGCAAGTCACGTTGCCTTCAGATGTCATACTCTGTTTCTCACCAGTTAGTAAACTACACAGGCATACATGAGTGCTGTGATAGGCCCAGGTTTTGGCGGAGGGTCCAGAGGTTTTCACTAACTATATAGGTGTGGGTGAAATGACACAAGTTGTTTTGGAAACCAACTAAAGGTAGACTGATACCAATTAAGTGGCAACTGTTTTCAGTGACATATGGTCAATTAAAGATAGGCCTCCAGAAAGGAGAAGGACAGAAATCACCTCCATGAAGAAACAGTGAAAGACAAGGGAAATTTACCTCAATTTTCTCAGTCTACTGCAACATATTCAAATTACTGGAATCAATTTTCTCTGAAATATTGAATAGAGTTTTTCTGATTTCCAGCGTGGGCTCAGCAAATTGCCTGGATAAAGTATGAGATAATGGGATGGATAGGTGGCTAATGGGAAAATTGGTTACTCATAGTTGTTCTTCGGAGTTAGAATAAGGCAATTTACCTAACATTGGTGTGCTGAAGAGTCACTGGCTGCACACAGTGGAGGCCTGTTTAGCAAAACATGCAAACAGGATCATCTGTCTTTTCTCTTTCAACTTCAGGACCTTTGGATTATAACTTTGCTCTTTACAAAATGTGTAATTTTGTATATATTACCTACCCATTTGCAATGAAATTAATTTAATGAAAACAAGACAGCCTGCAACATTGTATCATTACAGCATCAAATTAGCAAAGCATCATTGAAATATCTCCAAATTGTAATTCAGGTGTAGACAGAAAGACAGCATGGAATTTACAAAACTTTTGGATCCAAGACAAACTCCTATGTTTTACCTGCTCATGGCTTCTTAGCTACTGACTTTATTACTTGAGTCTGTTTGGATAAAACCACTTCATCTCTTTGTACTGCAGATTTTCGATCTTCCATTAGGAAGAGAAGTTTAGAAACCTCTTTACTACCCTCTAGATCTGACAAATCTGTATTCCAGACAGCACAATACAATAGAAAAGGGCTGCTTCCTTTCCACAGAACGGGTTAGAGATAACTTACACCATAAGCAACACGTCCTTTTTCATTGCTTTCCTGGGTCATGATTTCCTCCCACATGCTAGGAGAGTGGCACACTGTGTTTGACAGACCCTTGTGGGCTGAATAATATTCTTTCTGTATGGTCAAGAGTCCTCAGAGACTTTTGTTACTATTCTTCAGATTTGAATGCTAGGGCATTAGAGGAGATACATATTATATCAGGATACAACTAAAAGGATGGCTTTACCTTTGAGATAAAGTGAAGAAAATGGTTATAATCAGAACTTTTTCTGGAATGAATTTAAGCTGCCTTAATGAAAACTTTTTTTTTCTGTCATGATTATGTTCTAAAGGCTGAGATACATCATCATTTTTGATAAATGGAAAAATTATGTAATCTAGGCAAGGGGGTTCATCTTTGAAAAGGAACCTAGCGTAAGTACATCAGTACCCCACCTTCAAAGCTGCATGAAAGACCTCCGATGAGAGAAACAGAAACCATGGGTGGTAGAGAAAGGCTGTGAACCTTAAGAAGTAGGAAGCATGTGAAAGGAAAGGGCTGCTGCGTCCTGACCACAAGAAGAGTCACCAAAATCCCCCTTTGAGCTGTTTCCATGGAGCTTTCCTGGGGAAATGAATGGCAGAGGGCTTTTGGTTTCTAATTTTAGGCAAAGAAAAGTCTGTTTTGTTATATATAGCCCATGGAAAAAATCATAGTAAGGATGAGGAAGTTATTTAAAGGGAGGTAATAACTTCAGAGCTGTATTTAAAGTGTACATGGGGATACAGGTCAGTCACTGAGGATGCTGGCTGATGGGCAGGAAGTACCAAAGCCACATAATAATTTCAACCAAGATGCCTGAGAATTTGAAGGCCATTTTTTTAACGAATTCTAGAAAAAAAAATTGATTTTTCCCCTTTTCTTTTTTGTGTTTATTTTTATTTATTTATAGAAAGCTCTAGGTCTGCATCATCCTAACTTCATTGCACTAAGCATCAAAAAAATCACAAGCACACTGAAATAAAAATAAGTTTGTCTAAGTTTCTGAGCTAAGTACTCTCAAGGAGGTAAGCCAGCCTGCAATCCCAGCTCCCACAACCTTCCCCAGGCACAGCCAGGCAATCTGGGAAAGCTGCTGTGGAGTGTCTCTGTTTATCTGTAAGTTAAAAAGTATCTAGCACTCAGCGGTCGGCTCTTTGATCATCTTTCCCTGGGGGAGTGCAGTCTTGCCAGGCCACAGAGAAAGATGATGCAGCCAACCTTGATGAGACCTGATAGGCGAGGGTCAGATAGAAGGGGAGGAGACTTCCCCTATCCTGGGATCAGGAAAAGGGCAGAGGGGGAGAAGAAGGAGGGTGGGTAGGACTGGGAGGAGACAAGGGAGGGGGCTACAGCGGGGATACAAAATGAATTAATTCTAATAAATAAATATACAAATAAAATTAAATTTAAAAAGTACATAGCCATGAATCACACACACACACACACACACACACACACACACACACACACACAAAACAATCTAGGAACTTATAAACCACTGGACACTATTGAATAGTGGCCCATGGAGAAAGAAACCAGATTTGTTGGCAGATGGAGTATTATCTTTTCACATCACTCCGAAGTCTTGTTAAGTGGTGCTCTAAGCTTATGAAACTCTAGTGGTCTTGATTTTAAAACATCCCCCACATCAATGACAACAGTGTTAACTTATGTATTTTGTGGGCTACACCTCCCACCTGTTACAGTGGTGTCAATCAAAGAACCAGTCATGGAATTAATTTTAGCCTCTCTGGCATCACTGTTTTAATCATATGTTTTTCATAAAGATATTCAGGAAGAGATTACAGTGAGGTGATGATGTGTTTCACTGTAAAAAGTGTTTTATATTGCATTTTACATAGAAGCAGTTGGCAGCCATTGAGAATTCTGTTTTTTTTTTTTTACGCAGTACTTATTTTCTTTATTATTTACCCCTAATACAGTTTGCTTAATTTTATTTGCATATTTGTTTATTACAATTAATTCACTTTGTATCCCTCTGCAGCCCCCCTTTCTTGTCTCCTCCAGTCCTACTCACCCTCCCTCTTCTCCCCCTATGCCTTTTCCCTAGACCCCTGATAGGGGAAGACCTCCTTCTCTTCTGTCTGACCCTAGCTTATCAGGTCTCATCAGGACTGGCTGCATTGTCCTCCGTGGCATGACAAGGCTGCACCCCCAGCAGCAGGTAATCAGAGAGCCAGCCACTGTACCCCTTACTAGATAACCCACTTAGAAACTGAGTAGCCAGTGGGCTTCCTTTGAACAGGAGGTCTAGGTCCTTTCCATGCATGGCCCTAGTTGGAGTATTGGTCTCTGCAGGCCCCTCTGGGCCCAGTTATTTTGGCTCTGTGGTTCTCCTTGTAGAACTCCTGTCCCTTCCAGGACCTCTTCTTCCATAAAGATTTCAGCACTCTCCCCAACGTTTGGCAATGAGCCTCAGAATCTCCTTCAATACCTGGATGGGTAGTCTTTCAGAGGTCTTCTGTGGAAGGCTCCTGTCCTGTTCCTTGTCTTCTCCTGATATCTATCCTGTTTGTCCTAAAAAAGGATTCAGTGTCTTCCTTAGGATCCTCTCTGTTGTTTAGCTTCTTTAGAGCTATAGATGTCTATCCTATATTACATGGCTAATATCCACTTATAAGTGAGTATATATCATTTGTGTCTTTCTTCTTCTGGGATACCTATCTCAGGTATGATCAGGATGATCTTTTCTAGTTCACGCCATTTGCCTGCAAATTTCATGATTTCCTTGTTTTTAATTGCTGAGTAATATTCCATTGTGTAAATGTACCACACTTTCTGTATCCATTCCTCCATTGAGAGATATCTGGGTTGTTTCCAGATTCTGGCTGTTATAAATAGAGCTGCTACAAATATGGTTGAGCAAATGTCCTTGTATACTTAAGAATATTTTGGATATATGCCTAAGAGGGGTATCTGAGGAAGCACTAGACTCATTTCCAAAGCAGTTGTACAAGCTTACATTCCCACCAGCAATGGAGGAGGGTTCCCCTTCATCTACTTCCTCTCCAGCTTGCATCATCCCTTGAGTTTTGATCTTAGCCATTCTGATGGTATGAGGTGAAATCTCAGGGTCATTTTGATTTGCATTTCCCTGTTGACTAAAGACGTTAAGCATTTCTTTAAGTGTTTCTCTGTCATTCGACATTCCTTTGTTGAGAATTCCCTGTTTAGCTCTGTACTCCACTTTTTCAATTGGATTACTTGGTTTATTCGTGTTTAACTTTTTCAGTTCTTTATATATTTTGGATATTAGCCCTCTGAGCAGATGAGAATTCTTAATCCTGGGAAAACTTTCTTTCATCTTCTCTAAGACTCATTTCCACTGTTTGTAGACTGCAGATAAATCTTATTGGACAAGGCTCTTGTCAACAAATCCATGTCACTGTAGTGGCGCAGAGATAGGGAGCCCAAGAATCCTATCTTGGGAGTTAATTTCAGGAGCTATTTCTTACTTTTCATTTTGATTAAGTAGCTTGTGGTAGAACCTTTATAGTCCCTCCAAAAGCTCCTCTCCCCTGTCTAGTTCTCAAGAAGACACTACAAATTCTAAATAAGGTAAGCAGTCTCAGGAGTTTGTTAAATCTACGCTTTGACTTTCATCCTTTTGCCTTTTCCTGTAATAGCAACAGCAGCAGAAATTGTATCAGTTCTTGTTGAAAACTTGTAGTGCTTTGAAGTCTCATGAAGTTGCATGACCTGAGCTTCTACAGTGTTTGAATTCTATGTTTTCCTGAAGTTTGGCTGATATAACTGAATTTATTATAGTATCTTCCACAATTAATGTAGTTTTTCAATACCCAAACCATTTCCTAGATATCTAGGTTCAAAATTTACATCCACCCATTTTTTTGTCCTACCCATCTTTCTCAGTATCCGTTCTCATATCCATCAGCCCATCCCATTTTTATGTGCTATTCTGGAACACCCACTAGGTGTTTTCCTTATCTCCTTTAAAGCTGATTTTTCTATTTTATTATGTCCTTCCTTGTAAGAGCAACATTACTGAACCGACCAGTTTATTCTTCTAATTCTTCATTTCACATTTCTTTAAATATCAAGTCTTGTCTCCTTAACTGGGCACTTGTGGACTTCCTTTGCATTGAAAGACTTTTCTCATCCAGCTCATCACATCTCTACAATTATGTCAATGAACAGTAATTTCACTATTATGGAAGCTGTTCTGCCCTTTAATGTCTTTCCTATTTGTTTTGGGAATAAATCAAGGCTGGATTCTTACTAAACTACTTCCACTTTACTGTTGATAAATTTTAGCTACATATCATAACATTCCTGAGATGACACTTTCCTTTTGAAACATACCCCACTCCTTTAAAGCACAGGAGACAGTTACACAGAAACTGTTTATAAGTAGATTCATTTTAGTAAAATTCATGTGTGTGTGTGTATACTAGGGTATTACACATGGTAGGAAGCTCTCTATCTAGTATTCTAGCCCTTTGTTGCAATTCTTCAGCCTGTAGTTTATGGACATAGAAAGAATTTAGGGCTGAATTTATCAACTGAAGAATTTTATTTTATCTTTATCAGTTTTCAATAAAAATATAGTATTTCCATTAGCTTTGAATGTAACCATCACATAGTATCAAAAAGATATACTTTGCTACAAAAAAATCTAAGAAAAATATTTTGATTTTACCCTAAAATTGATGTAGCATTTCTAAACTCATACTCTTCACTTGCATTTTAGTATGTTAATGAATTTGCTGGTTGATCTAATTATTTAGTGAATTAAAATAGAAGTTGTTAGACAATACTTTTTTCATTTATTTGTATGTATTTTACATCCTTATAGCCTCTTCCCTCCTCCACTCCCTCCCCTACGCCTCAGAAAAGTGGAGCAGCCTTTCCCATCCACCCAGCTCATCAAGCTGTATCATAACTGAATGTCTCCTCTTCCCCTGTGGTCTGTCAAGGCAGTCCTGCCAGGAGAAAGTGAGTCTGTGTCTGATGCAGTTCCCACTTACCTTATAAGAAAAATAAGGGAAACAACAGAGCCAACTAACCAGGGCCCAGAGACATGTGCTGAAACTGAAGCATCAACCAAGGACCACGCATGAACTGGACCTAGGCCCCCTACAAAGATATAGTAGCTGAGTAGCTGAGGCTTCAAGTTAGAAAGTATTTTAGTTGAATTTCAAGATAATTGATTCTTTTTTATTCTACTGCTTTTTTGTGCATTTAAAACATTATTTCAAGATGTTTCATAGATTTTTACAATATTGCCAAAGGCCCATGACATTAAGAAGCTTACTGAATTTTATGTTGAAATAATAGAAGAATAAGTAAATTGGGTCTGGTCTAGGAACTGTGCATACTTAAGACAGTGACTCTCAACCTTTCTAGGGCTGTGACCTCATGTTGAATTGACCCCTAGCCATAAAATTATTTTTTTATTATTTCATAACTGTAATTTTGTTACTGGTATGAATCATAATGTAGATATATGATATGTGGGATATCTGATATGTGACCCCTGTTGCCCAGGATGAGAACCACTGTGATAATGCTGCTTCATGTCATCCATATGCATATGAGAAATTGCTTCAGTACTAAACTGTTGTGTGAGCAGCACTTGAACATAATCTATCACAGTATATATCGACAACTGCTGTTTTTCATTTTTGTTATTAAAGTCTTTGAAATTCTGGAAACTTTCCAACTGGTTTTGCTGAAGAATGCTTGAAATTTTAAGCCTAGTTCAGTCCATGTCAAGTGATTCAAGATAATATTAGAAACCAGGGGCTGCATGGCAGCTCAGTCTCCAAGTAATGGGAACAGGGACTGTCTCTGACATGAACTCAGTGGCTGGCTCTTTGATCACCTCCCCCTAAGTGGGGTGCAACTTTACCAGTCCACAGAGGAAGACAATGCAGCCAGTCCTGATGATACCTGATAGGCTAGGGTCAGATGGAAAGGGAGGAGCACCTCCCCTACCATTGGACTGGAGGAGGGGCAGGGGAGAAGAAGAGGGAGGGAGGCCAGGATTGGGAGGGAGTAAGGGAGGGGCTACATCTTGGATACAAAGTGAACAAACTGTAATAAATTAATAATAAATAAATGAATGAATGAATAAATAAAAGAAAGCAGGGACTGGGAGATGGCTTCTTGTTGTGTAAATATAAGGGCCTGAGTTTGATGTCCAGCACTGTTTGTCACCAAAACAGTGGGGTAGGTTGAGAATGTAGCATCCCTGGGACTTCCTGGCTGGCTATTCTAGCTGAATTGATGGGAAATCTAGTGTGGAAAGAAAAATAGAGAGTGATTGAGGGAGATACCTACCCAGCTTTGACATGTGGCCTTCATATACATACATGGGCATGTGTGCTTGTACATACTTTCACACGGCCCCTCAAAAAGAGGTTTTGTTAGAAATGAATGCATTGCTTATCATATAGTGAGTTTCTATATACTATATTGTAAACATGTATGCAAATGCACACACATTTTACTTTGCTACTACAGCAAACGTAATATGTTTATGTAATAAAAATCAGATAAACATGAAACCAAGTCCTAACTTTAGTGGAATCAAGTTATTTTGTAATCTAAATTTGTCAGCCTGTGATAGTGGCACACCAGAATATTGACTGCTACTTCACAACCAGGTCGGTTGTTCACTGTTTCAGAATTGAATTTTCTGAAATACCAGTACATTGTCAAAACAATTTAGTGTTTTATTTAGTTCTACTATCTATTTTGTAAGAATTTACTTGGTTTCTTAATTCTTTTTTGATATCATAACAAAAGAATGGGGAATTATATTTTGCTATTATGGAAGCTAGAAAGTCCAAGATTAATGTGCTGATATCTATCAAGGACCATCTTATGATGTGTTTCCATAGAAGAAACACAACACTCAGCTAATAACATGTAACAAGGTAAACATCGTCATTGTTATTATTTGAAAATGTGGTCCTCATCTTGAGTGGATCAGTGAGGTTTTAAATTACCGTCTGCTGTGTATTCTAAGTAGACGACACCTAGTTTGGGGATATTCCTTGTAATCAGCCCTTGGAATAAAGAATGGTGCATGCATGGCAGACTCAGCAATGGTAACAAACACATTATTAGATGCATTAGATTAAGAACTGCAACAAAGAGCTGCAAAGGCAATACTCAAACACATTCAAGTAATGCAAGAGTAGACATATTCTACTTTCGAAAGCCCGCCAGAGAGTCAGGCTAGAGTGGTGGTCATACCTTTTCTGGCATGTTGGTGTCAGCCATATGCTGAGCGCTGCATATGGTGACTGCAGGTCAACTTCCAACCAGCAGGAAGAGGAATGTGGAGGAGTCATGCCCTTTCCTCACAGCTGCAACTATGCAATGCAGGCCCATTTTGGAGAAATAAGGATGGCCACATCATACTGCCAGGAAAGCATGAAATAGGTCCTGCTGAGTGTCCAGTATTTGTCACCATGGTTGCTATTTTTCTTTTCCCTTTAAAAAAAAGCTCATAATTTACAAAATACTTCTATACTTCTTATAAAAAATCTCACAAATATTTTGAACTGAAACATATCCATAAGCACTTATTCTCTCTCTCTCTCTCTTTCTATTTTGAGACAGGATTTCTCTGTGTAACAGCTCTGGCTGTTTTGGAACTCACTCTATAGACCAGGCTAGCCTCAAACTCACAGAGATCTGCCTGCCTCTGCCTCTTAAATGCTGGGATTAAAGGCATGCACCATCACGCCCTACACTATTCCATTTTTTGATGCTACATGCCTGGGAACAAACATTTTGAAGCCTTCCTTCTTTTTTTTTTTCTTTTTTTTTTTTT
>JAQQSO010004745.1:0-12533 GCA_028658305.1 Pachyuromys duprasi | reverse complement strand
AAGTTTAAAATTATAATGGCTATGAATGAAACTCTCATTATAAATATCTCATATAGTTAAATAATTTGCCTTTTATGCTACCTACTCTAACTTTGAAAATAAAACCTTAAACATTTTTAAGGGTAAGATACGATGGGACTTGAAAATATGCATTCTTTTATTTGTTGTAGAAACTTGATATTTCCATAAGTCTTTGTACATAGCCCAGCTCCTGTTGATTAAAGCAATAAAAGGAGAGTGTTATTATCTAAGAATAATGATTTTATGTGATGTGAATTTAGTGTCAAAGAGAAGAAACAATAAACTATAAACTATTATTATGGTTTGCTGCTATCTAAGATGAACAGATGTTATTAAAATTTGTAGCTCCACAAAGAAGAAGGTGATATTTGCCATAGTAGTTAACTAAAGTCTATATTCAGCAGATGTGTATGTTCTTAGAAAAGTTGCAAGAGGAAACCTATAGCTTAAGTCTGAATCTTTTTGCTTGTATTGTCTACAAGATTCACCAAAAAATTTTCTCTTGAAAAATAGAACTATCATAGAAACTCCACACACATATTCAATTTTGCTGATAGTGCTTATAAAGACATATTGATAGCAGCCCCCACATGACAACGTCCAACTCCTAGAACATGTATTATAGACTTCACGGTAAACATGTTGAAGAGGAATGTGAATTGGTAATCTTGCTAAACTGATGCTGGAGTGGGAAGATATTTCTGAATTATAACATTGGGTCCAATAAAATAAAAAATATAAAACTGGGAAAGAGAGAACACAAAAACTGAGAAGAGGTGGAATTCCTAAAGCTCATACTAAAGCTCATCATGTACTAGTTAATATACACACATATAAATAAAGGCACACATAAACCTGAACATGTGCACACATGAACATGAACATAATCTTATGTATACCCAGAAATTCAAGAGAAAAACTGTGTTGGAATGAGGTTGAAAACTTTTTGAGTATCCTGAAAGAAAATCCTTCATTGATGTGAACAGATATTACCAGAAATGTTAGAAAGAGAGTCTCCATTTAGTGAGGGCTAGAAAAGAATTGAGGCTTAGAAAACAAATTTTCCAAATAAGATATTGCCCCAGAAAATTTCATACAGACACTATTGGTCCAAAGAGGTACACTAAGAACATTTTTGATGAGGGCTTAGACAAAATGAAGATGTTACAAGAAATTGAGGGAAGATTACCATAGTTACAGAAGGCTTAACAGAACTATGTAGACCAAAATTTATACAGATAAAATTGAACATTCTAAGTGACGCTTTCCCATATGCTGTAGTATAAGGCAAAATGTGAAAAGAATGAGACACATTGAGATAAGATCTGTCAAGTAAAATAGAGTCCAAAATTGATGGCTTGAAACTTCGTGGTATTCACACTCCAGGTTCATTACAAATAGTAGATTCACTTTCGGGAAGCATGTTTTATAAAAAAAGAAAAAGAAAAAATTCAAGGATATTACTACTTAATTTTTTTGATCAAAAGTTTTGAAAAATTTTGTTCTGTAAAACTTCTACAAAGAAAATGAACAGATGAGATACAGACTGAGAAGGTTATTTTCAAATGCTATATCTACAAAGATGTGGCATAGAAAACACAAATCTCTCAAAGCTCAATTAATGAATACAGAAAAATCAACAACTTGATCATAAAATGAGCAAACAGCACAAACATTTTAATAAGGAGGATACACAGACTGCAAGTACATGATAAGGAGTTCATGATCTCTAAATAAAAGATCAAAAGCTTGGTAAGGTACTACTGTGAACAGTAAAAGGAAAGATAACATTAAAACATGGTCCTTTTAGTGCTGTGATTGTTTGCACAAGAATGACCCCCACAGGCTCATGTACCTGAATAATCAGTATCCAGTTGGTAGAACTGTTTAAGAAGAATTAGGTAGTGTGGCCTTCTTGGAGGAGGCATGTCACTGGAAGGGTCCTTGAGGTTTCTGTGGACTTCTCTACTTCCCAGTGTTGTTTTTACCTCCTGCTTGTGGAACAGTACATGAGCTCTCAGCTCTGGCTCCACTCACCTAGCGTCATGCCTTGTTTTCACCCTACTGTCATAAACTCTAATCCTCCAGAACTGCAAACCTAATAAAACTCTTTATACTTTTATAAATAATTTTCCTTCACCATGGTGTTTAGTCATAGCAACAGGAATGCAAATAAGACAGGTCATAGACTATTGCTGTAACATCAGCTCATGTGGCTTATTGGAGGACTGTGGAACACTGAAACTTTGAACTTGACTTTGGACATCTACTCTCACCTCAAATAGAGCTTACTTGCAGTAAGAGCTTGGAGGACATCAGTGCTAAGAGAAATGTGGAGTGTGGAGGGAGACCACAAGACTTATAAAAGTGTGTTTTATTCTCCTATGGAACTGTCATCTCTGAGCCTTACTGCCTCTGACTAAGAGGGTCTTCAGATGTGATCCCTTGCCAAATCACCCATGTTTTTGGACTAAAATATCTTTACAAGAAGGTCTCAACAGGAAAGAACATTAGCCTGGGGATAGTCTTGGGATATTTTGGATAGGATATGATTGCTCTCTGCTGTTGTCCTAAGAACTTTTCTGAGGCTGAATTTAAAATAATGGAGTAATTTCAAGACTGCTTAATATTGACTCTGTCTTTTCGTCACTAGTAATTTATTTTCTCCTTTTTTCTTTTTCTGAGATTATAATATAATTATATCACATCATTCCTTCTTCTCTTTCCCCTTTCTAAACTCTCATGTATAAACCCTCCTTTCTCTTTTAAATTCATGACTTCTTTCTTTCAATCACTGCTGTTACCAGTGTGTGTGTGTGTGTGTGTGTGTGTGTGTGCCTGTATTCCTAAATACACAAATACAACATGCACATCCAGTATATTACCTAAGTGTATGTTTCTAGGGATAAGCATTTTGCATTGGCTATTCAATTGTCATATTCTTCACTATAGGGAAGATGGTCTCATTCTTATTTTTCTTAAGTAGCTTATAGATCTTGTGTTAAGTTGAAGCTTTGTGAGATTTTTACTGAATATGTTAACATGTCTGTTGATGTCATTTTTGTTCAAATCATGTTTAGGCAGCCATATTGGTTTGACATTAGGCATATATATAGCTTTTGTCATTTTAAGGAAACAATCTCATAGAAAACTTCCAGTTTTTCTGGATCTTACAGTTTTTCTGATCCCTCTTCCATAATAATCCCTGAGTCTTAAGTACATGAGGTATGTCAGTTAGGACTGAATTCCAAAACTGAATTTTAGTTGGTTGTGGGGTTTCTGCTGTTATTTTTTTATTTTTTTATTTTTATTTTTGTTTGTAAAATTCCCAATCTAGTGCAAAAGAAAGTTTCTTTGAGAAAGAATGGGGCTACATTTACTTGTGGGTATAACAGCAAAAAAAAATTTAGTTAAGGATTATGATAGGTTAGCAAAGTTATGTTGTAGGTCTTTCTCTGGGATTCCTGATTTCACTAACCCTGAGTAGTTGGCTACATATTTTGTACCAGGCATGATTTCTTTCTAGTTGAGTGTGTCTTAAGTGCAATTAGAGGGCTATTGAAAAAATGCCAAGGTATAAATGCCTGCCTAGTGTGCCCTCAAATACAGCATTGCACTCAAATACAGACTTGCTTTAAATTGAGCAATTACTATGTCCTTCCCCCACTTTCCCAATCTCAGGTTTAGCAAAATGTGGTCAGCTATAAATTCCCCTCATATGATTGCTTTCAATGTGTCCCAGAGTTTTTATTGTACAGTGTTTTCAGTTTTATTTAGTCCTAGAAAACTTTATTCTTTCTTGACTTCTTTGACTGAGTCATCAATCAATGTTAGCACAGCAAAGTAGTACACTACTGTAATCCCGGTACTCAGGGAGACAGAGGAAGGTGGATATCTGTGAGTTTGAGGCCAGCCTACAAAGCAAATAAAACACAGCCAAGGCTACACAGGAAAATTCTGTCTCAAAATAAAAACAAAAACAAAAACAAAACACTAACAAAAACACGGATTGTTTTTGTTTAACATCCATGAGTTTGTGCATTTAATTTATTAGAGATATGGTTTACTTTCAATTTTAAATTTTATTACATTAAATGAGATAGGATACCTGGAATTATTTCAGTCTTTGAATTTATAAGGATTTGGTTTATTTCCCAGGATATGGTCTACTATAGTGAAAACTTCAATTGCTACTGAGAAGAAGATATGTTCTTTGGTATTTGGGTGGAATATTCTATTGGTAACTGTTAAGTCCATTTATTTATATTTATTTTTGGTGCTTTTATTTTTTTCTAGATGATCTGTTTATTGAAGAATGAGGGTACTAATAACACCTATTATTGGTAGGCTGATGCTAATTTATATATTTAAATGCAGTAGTATGCTTTCTATGAAATTGGCTATACCAGACAGAGTTTGGTATACATAAACTCAGGAAAGCAATGTGTTTTTTATTAACTGTTCCAGTCTTCATCTAGTTTTTTGACTAGAGAATTGAGACCATTAACACATAAACGTATTACTGAAATGTTTGCTGTTTGTCAATATAATTAATCCAAACCTCTTCAATTTATCTGAGGCAAACTTTTTAGACAAGACCAACAGGGACTATAATCTTTGCTAAAATATTACAAGAACAATCTCTAGGCCACATACTAACATTTGCTTCTGAAGCATCTTAAACTAGGCTCCCATGGTTCAAATCACTCTGTGCACCTCTGTCTGATGTCTTTCATGTTACTAGTAGAATGGCTGATTAAGCCCCATAGGCATTCAACTACTTTTTTTAATCCACAGTCCCAAACTCTATAATCCTCCTTACAAAAGCATGATCAGGCCTATCAGAGCAATACCTCACTCCTGGTATCAACATCTGTCCTAGCAGGGTTTCTTTTGCTGCAAAGAGACACCATGACCATGGCAATTCTAATTGTATAAAGAAAAATATTTAAGTGTAGCTGGCTTAGAGTTTCAGAGACTTAGTCCATAATCATCATGATGAGAAGCATGGTAGCATGCAGGCAGACATGGTGATTGATAGGTAACTGAGATTTCTACAGGCAGTAGAAGGACACTACCCCATTTACCCTAGCTTGATCACATATGAGACTTCAGAGCTTACCCCTGCATTGACATATTTCCTCCAACAAGGCCATATCCACTTTAAGAGGATCATACGTCCCGATAGCGCCACTATTTATGTACCAAGTATTCAAACACATGAGTCTATAAAAGCCATACCTACTCAAAAAACCACGTATGTGTTAATTGCAGTTACTGGGTAGTTGACTTTTGTTGGTGGTATTTGTGTTCTCAGTGGTTTTATATATATATATATATATATATACTAATTATAGCTTTGAAATTCTTTCTACAGTCTTTTACAAATACTCATTCTTCTTTTCAGCCCAAAATATTGTTGCCTCTATTTTCTTTAGGTTTTATTTTTTGAGTGTAGTATTTTTAAGATATTTATGTCAGGAAAAGATTTTTTTTTCTCCTTAAACTGTAAGGGAAAGCTTTGTTGGGTTTATTAGCCAAAGTTGGCTAGCATCTTTTTTTGGACTTGGAAATTATTGTTCCAAGCTTTTATTGCTTGCTAAGTTTTCAATGATAAACAAGCTGTTATATTGATTGGTTATATTTTATATGTGACTTTTGTTTTCTTGTTTTTTTTTTTTTGATTTTTAATAGATGTTTCTTTTTTGTGTACTACGTATTAGCAATCACACCAATTGGCCTGCTTTATATGAGCTTTCAGAAAGTCCAGAGTTCAGCAGCTTGCAGTACACAGGTGACTCCTGGATGAAATCTGTCAGCCAGGGGAAAATGTGCAGAGACAAACATAGAGTAGAAAAAGCTATTAAAAGTGTCTAGTAATTGGGGAAAATGAGGAATCCCAAGACTAAGGGGAAAAAAATCCCTTTTCAAGATCAGCTGAATGTAATTATCTGGAGTCTGTTTGATCTATGGCAGGTGGATCCAGGTCTTATAACTTTTTGATTCCCTGAAGCTTATATGAATTTTAGTTTACAAAAGGATGTATATTAGTATTGCCATTGTATTGAGAACCATATTTAAGTAAAATCACTGAACAGGTGTCTGTAAGACTGCAGTAGTAGACTCATGTTATTGAGACCAAATGAGAGCTACAGCTTTGTGAAAAAAAAGAAAACACTACTTTATCAGTCCTGGACAGACAGGTTTTTAGCTTGATGAAAAGTACTTTTAAGTCTATATTCAGGAGACAACCAAAGAAAATCTAAAATCTTAAACATGTGAACTGCATCAGTTATTAGCATAGATTTAAATTTTTTTCTGAGCTAGTATCAAAGCAAAACATTCAAACATAAATACAGTTAATAGAGGGACTAACAATCTTGCTGTTACTATAACATTGCATTACTAAGACTGCACAGGAAAATATTAAAGGAGAGAAGTTGCACTTGGTACTAAGCAGGGTACTGAATGTTGTCGAAGCTCTAAACAAAGATGGTGGCAGATCATGACTCTCCCACAATCAAAATGGCTGTCAGTCATGTGACTGCACTTAGTTAAGATGGCAGTGAAACCATGGCATTAACCTCTTTATCTCAGAAATAACATAGTGGCCAGCAGTGTGTTAGAGGCCATAGCACGCAATTTAAAAGCACGACCATTAGGTGTTGCTGCTGGTGCTATTGCCTTATATGATGTAGTATCATGGAACATTACTTGGTTCCAGTAACTAAGCTCTACCATTGTAAACAATCAGATGTCTCTAAAATTAATATATCCCCATTTAAAAGTTTGTTTAGAATCACCTATTTCCAGAGTCAGCAAAACAGTAGCTTGTTATCTGAATCAACCTTTATAACCTTAAATTTTTACCATCATATATACAGTATGTTGTAAGAATATAACTTTGAATTTTTATATCTGTAAAAATCCATAGCAATTTAAAATTAGACTGTTGCTTTCCTAGTCCAAAAAAGAGATTGGATAATAAACAGAAGATTCATTATGGCTCACTGGTTCTGTAAATATTGCCTTATATCATGTGACTATCTCAAGTCGGTGGGCTGCTATCTCACAAGACAGTGCTGCAGACAATATGCTTCACATGTTCTTTAAAAACATCTGTGTTTTTATAGGTGTTACAAACACATATATGCACATATATGTTTTAAACACGAGTTTTTATATAAATTTTAAATATCTCTTTTTATAAGTCCGGTTTTTAAAAAGGGTAGGAATTACATAAAAATCTTCTCCAATTTAAAGTACCATCAGAGACCTGTTTCCTTGGTTCTTCCATGCCACTTGTTGTTGTCCAGAATGGCTCCAACCCTGAGCTACTTGTTTTAAGCTAACTTTTCGTTACAAATGTTACATATTTAATCTATAACCTAGACATACAGATCATAGTATACTTATATGCTTAAGTGTCAGAAATAAACATGTAGTGGTCTTAAATACATTAAAAATATAATAGACAAAACTTTCCTTACTTTCTCCAGCTGTAAGTTCTAGGGTGGTCATCTGGGAGGCACTGGCGAAGGGATGACCCCAAGCACATATGTGGCCAGTGGCTACCATGGCAGACAGTAGTCCTACAGGGTGTTGGCTTCTCTGGCCCTAGGGTGTGAAGGTCATAGGGGGTCAGCAAGCACTGGTATGCTGGTCTATAATGAAAATGAGAAAGTGAGACAAAATAAATATAAAATGTGAAGTTTTAAGAGAAAAAGATTACCAGAACAATTAACATTGGGGCCAAAACTTGTGATGAAATAGATAAAATTAAGATGATGCCTGATCAACAATGGAATAAAGGAGGAATGCCCTCCAGGCATTCCACTATCTAAGACTGCAACTTCAGAAATATGAAGTCCTAAACAATTTTCTGCTCCAAAAAAGGAAGAACAAGTCAAAGCTGTTGAGAATCTAATTCAAGGGAATCAGGATAATTCTGTCTTTAAAGTCTTGAAAGGTTCAGGAGTAGAAGAGTTTTGAAATCTGCCTCTCAGATAGAAAGAGCCATGAATTCTTATATGGAGGCCTTGACAGTCTATTGAGTGAAGATGCGAAAGTGAAGCCTAAAGTTTTTGAAGACACCTAGTTGTTAGAGATGCGAGAATGTGTGCCTAGGAGAGCCACAGCCATTAAGTTGAACCAGTCAAGAGAAAGAAATATGTTGATGGTAGTAAAGCCAGAAAGGCAGAGTGTGCTAAGCCCTCTTCCTTCAGACATAGTGCTATAGGATTTGGAGTTTGTCCTGCCAAATATTACTGCAGAGTTCATCTTCCTGTCTCCCCCTACAGAGCGCTAATTGTATTCTCCAAAACTATACAAGAAATAAGTGGTTACAAAAATCAAACTCAGTGCTTTGTGCACACTACACAATCATTCTGCCTACTCTGCTCTACACCCTGCCATGTAAATCAAATGCTTGTGTTACTAGAATATGGAAATAATAATAATAACAATAAAACTAAAAAGAGCATATTATCTGCTCTCTCAGAGATCTGAAGTTAAACAGATGTTTAACAATTCCCACAAAAATTAAAGAATAAGAGCATATGGATATCCAAAATTTTTCTTGGAAAGAAATTGATGGAATCAGGACCCTTCAGTGGATACAGATAAACTGTGAAAGATGTGATGCCTGTGGGAGAGGTTGCTGTTATTTTTAGTAGGTGGTGGTCTCATGAATAGAAAGGTATCAGCAGGAGAGAGAGGATGATGAGGGGCAGGCAATGGAGGCTGAAAATTCTTAAAAATTCCTAAAAGTCATTATATACAGGTATGAAACTGTCAAAATGTTTTTATTTATCTTCCAAAGTTGCTGTAATATTAGGGACAATGCCTACATTTTTACAAATTTCTCCTTCCAGCTGGTTAGCACATTTCAGCTGGTGAAGATCAAAGATTAAAAACACTCCTAGTGATTTGAGTAGCAAAAGGACAAAGTGACCACTTGAAACACATGCTGAGTGAAGCGGTCATGTTGGAAACTCTCTATAGAGTTTTTTCCTTTAATACAAAGACCAGCTTTCAAGAGGAACACCTTCAGCACACACTATTTAAACTGTCAGGAGAAGGACAGCTACTTACTCCCGGAGCCCTTTGTCTGAGAGAGACAAAAAAGTCAAAAAGACTTGGCAGGTTCTTAGCAGTCTTCTCCACCTGTGGTTCTTACAATATTTATCATTTCTGTCCTCTCTTCCTAAATGATTCCTGTGCCCTAGGGGGTGGGGGTGGGGTCAGGTTAGTATAGATGTTCCTTTTAGGGCAGAAAATTCCCCAGTCACTTAGTCACTTATTCTCTGCATTATGGCCATTTAACTGCTATCTACAATAAAAAGAATCTTCTCTGACGAGAGCCAGGAATTCTTCATATATATGAACATTTAGATATCCTGTAGAAAAGAAAAGAAAAACAGCATATGGAATAAAGTTTATGATCGATATAAAGCTTTTTAGTGATGGGCTTCCCTTCAGTTTTTCTTGTAAGCACTTCCAGTAGACTCAACAATTCAGAAGCTCCTGTTGGAGAATGATCTTTGGCCTTATTAATTGGGAGGGAGTAAATAGTTGTCTCTTTGAATCTCCCATGGAAGATGCAAACGATAGACTCTAACAGAGGCTGTGAATTACACCTATTCATTACAATAAACCATGAAACAAGAGGCCATTCACTCCTGAACTATATAACACATTTGTCCCTTTTACTTGAAATAAATACCTACCCAAGCATGACTTGTTATGTAAGTTCAATTTTGAATTTGGATAAATTACAGTGTACTTGAAAGTTAATCTTAAAAGAAATGTTCTTTTATCCTCTGTGAACAAAAACAAAAACAAACAAACAAGAAACAAAACAAAAAACTCTGTTCTATTATATCTTTTTGCAAAATTAGGCAGATAAAATGTTCTAGCTCACTAATATTTTCAAGTTATAAAGACAATGTTCAACCACACCAGAGGATGCCCTTTCCTGAGGATTTATTTACATAATCCAGATTTAAAATATTCTAGAAAAGCTTTTTTTTCTTCTAAGTTTAGTTCTTGCATTATATTTTTATCTAATTATCTATGGACTGCAATTACACACGTACTTTGAAGGTTATGTAAGGGTGATTAACTGATTGGAACATACTGATTGTAGACAATAAGGTGCATTTGGTTCCAGAGCTAAAAGTATCTTGGACTAACTTAATCTACTTAACAGCCATCTTATTTTTGACCCCTGTGTCTTATGTAACATCTGCTTTTACTATGTGTTTAGAATTCAATTTTTTAATAATTTTTATTTTAATGTTAGCTACAGTTTATTTACTTTGTATCTCAGCTATAACCCCCTCCCTCATTTCCTCCCAATCCCACCCTCCTTCCCTCATCTCCTCCCAAGCCCCTCTCCAAGTCCACTGATAGGGGAGGTACTCCTCTCCTTTCATCTGACCTTAGTCTATCAGGTCTCATCAGGGCTGGCTGCATTTTCCTCCTCTGTGGCCTGGCAAGGCTGCAGCCCCATCCAGGTGAGGTGATCAAAGAGCCAGCTACTGAGTTCATGTCAGAGACAGTCCCTGTTCCCCTTACTAGGGTACACACTTGGATACTGAACTGCCATGGGCTATACCTGTGCAGAGGTTCTAGGTTATATTCACTTGGTTGGAGTGTCAATCTCAGAAAAGACACCTGTGCCCAGATTTTTTGATTCTGTTGCTCTTCTTGTGGAGCTCCTGTCCTCTCCAGGTCTTACTATCATCCCCTTTTTAAATAAGATTCCCTGCACTCTGCCCAAAGTTTCATTATGAGTCTTAGCATTTGTGGCATAATTACACAATGGAATACTACTCAGCAATTAAAAACAAGGAAATCATGAAAATTTCAGGCAAATGGTGGGATCTAGAAAAGACCATCCTGAGTGAGATATCCAAGAAGCAGAAAGGCACACAGGCTATATACTCACTTATAAGTTGATATTAGACATATAATGTAGGATAAACATACTAAAATCTGTACACCTAAAGAAGGTAAGTAAGAAGGAGGACCCTGAGTAAGATGATCAATCCTTATTCAGAAAGACAAAAGGGATGGACATTGGATGAAGGAGAAAACAGGAAACAGGGCAGGAGACTACCATAGAGGGCCTCTAAAAGACTCTACCCAGCAGTGTATCAAAGTAGATGCTGAGACTTATAACCAAACTTTGGGTAGAATTTAATTTTTTAAGAATTAATTTTTTAATTTTTTAGCTTCCATTAAAGCAAAAGCCAAGGGTGTCATATAGTAATGCCACATCCTAGACCAGAGTTTTCCCCACTTTGCTTTAACCCACCTGACAGCTCCATCGATGTATATTTAAAAAATGCTCTGATGCATGTATTTATGTGTTTATGTTGTGTGTGTGTGTGTGTGTGTGTGTGTGTGTGCATGATGGATGTTCAAGTACACGAAGAGGATACCCATGTGCCACAGAGTATGCATCGAGGACAGTGGGTGACTTCTGGTGTTTATCCTCATCTTCCACCTTGTTTGAGGAGATTTCTTAGTTATTTACAGCAACTATTCAGCATACACTAGACTAGGTAATCCACACGTTTCCAAGAATTCTCCTGTCTCCAGTCCTCCTCTCCCTATAAGGACACTGAGATTACAGATACATCCAACTATGATCTTCATACATAGGTTCTGAGAATTCAACCTAGGATGCTCATGCTTGTATGATGTCCATTTTACCCAAAGAGTTATCTCTTTAGTTGTTCTTTTTTCATTAACTATATAATTTTATGCGAATGTTTCCATATTGAATAGTTTTATTAATAAAACTTAAATCTAAGTTCTTATATCATAGTCAAACAAATTTTTAAAATAAATGATATTTCATTACCTTTGAGATTAAGTATGTTTTGTATTAGCATATTTTCTACTGCTCATTTTCTCTTTCATATTGTATATATGAATAGATAATACATATTCTATCTCATTTCTCGTATTTTTTTCTGATTTAATAAGCAACATTCTCCCATTTGAATTATCTCATACAGTAGCATTACACATGGGTGCTATTATGCTTATTTAAGAAGAGTTTCATTGCCCTTTTGATTTACTTTATGTGAATGAATACTCATGGGGAGAGCTGGGGAGAATGAATATCATTTTACTTCCGTAGAGGTCACAGGACACCCTACAAAATGTATCCTCCCCTCTACCATGAGGGTCCTAAGGTGCAAACTCAGTCATCAGTTTTCAATCAAAGCACTTTAACCCACTGATTCATTTTACCTGCCTGTATTATGTTTCTTTAACCATAGTATAATACAATTGGTAGTCAATATAATTCAATATATGTACTGTTTCAGGAATGTATTGAGGTTTTATATAACAGTCATAAAACATGAAAAATGTAAGCACTGTTGGTGATTTATCTCTATAGAATACATGTACAATAAAATGAATGTAGTGTTTCATAAAATGTTGAAAAAATGGCTTCATGAAGAAGTAGAGTCTACTGAAAATCCTATTAAAAA
>JAQQSO010004744.1:0-12535 GCA_028658305.1 Pachyuromys duprasi | reverse complement strand
TGGTCAAAATGGTCCCCCAATCCACTCAGTCTGGTGTGGTTCTGATGATTGGACCAAACCCGCAGCACACCTGTGGGTCGAAGCAGAACCTGGGTGCAGTGTGCGCATGTAGGGCGCAGTTCAGTGAAAACGGCACTAGGCTCCTCCTGAGACTGCCCGGGAGACAGTCTATAATGGCGGGTGCGGGCGCCCAGCGCAGCAGCTTGTCCATATCAGAGCTGTGAGCCGCTGGTCACAGGGAAATTTCTCCAGGTAATAACTGGGTGTCCCTAGGGTTTTCCCACTTGATTTTCTCACCGTAGGAGTTCCACTCACCTGGCACTCACAATGCTGGCGTTTTAGGTCCCAGAGTTCAGTCTCCTGGTCACTGCCTTGTTTCTGCTCTCCAACTCCTCAGACACAGTGTTCTCTCGTGGCAGCCATCTTGGATCCCCCTATACTTGCTTTTATTAATCTCTTTTTAAAAAGATCAAATTTATTTATTTTCAAAGTATACTAGCTTTTACTACACAAAATAAAAAATTGCATAAAAACATAAATTTGCATAAAGCATTCTTAAGATCTGTTACTATATATATGTATATATAATTTTAGTTAAGGAAGTTGGTCTTAGTAAAAAGATAATGACATAAGCATTAAGAACTACTAAAGAATATGAGTAAAACATGTAACGGTTAAATATACCCAAATAATTTTTCAGTTAATTTTGCATGATAAATATAAAATAGGGGACATTTTATTAATCTCAACATGAGAAGCATTTAAAATATTGAGTAATGCAAACATTTTACCTTAATTTTTGGGTACATGTGTTCCCTCTCTCTCTCTCTCTCTCCCTCTCTGTCTCTCTTTCCCTCTGTCTCTCCCTCCCTCACAGACACACACACACACACACACACACACACACTCCCTCTGTGTTGTGAGGATTTTTTAAGAACTAACCCAGAATATACCCACACAACACAACAGATCTGCTAACTACCCTTGGTTTTGGACTTTCCACCATCTATAATTATGAAAAATCATTGTGGCCAGCAGACTGTGTCAGATTACAGTGGCCTCAGACTGACCAATACAATGTGGTGGTTTCAGGAAAATCAATTAGGTAATTCATCAAGATTTGGTTTTTCAATCACAATATATAGTTTTTTCCTCCATTACGTAAATTTATTACTTTTGTTTGAGACTGAGATTTCAGAGCTTCTATTCTTTGCATGAGGAGTAGGGAGAGACAAGAGGAGTTTGTGGGAGGTCAATGTCTGTGCCCACATAATCTCATTCAGGAAGCATTTGCTTAGTCTCCTCCAATGCTATAACAGCTAACATTTGTGCGTGTTTTCTCTCTTTATCTTAGTTCAGTTAAATCCACGAATGATAGATGAAAGCGAAATCTTTCATTATTCCAAAATCCGAGTTTATGACAGGTTTCCTCTACGATGTGTCTGAAAAGAGCGTGGAAAGCATCTGAAACCACACAGGTTATGCTGTTCTTCCTTCTGTACCATTTTGCCCATATGGAGCTTAATTTTGCAAACTACCTATAACTAGGTATAAAATTCAAACCGAAAAACAGCAATTTATCACAAGTGTCCAGCTGGCTTTTTTTCTAAGTGGTTATTTCCTAATCTGAAACCCAGCCATTTACTGCCCACTCCTGTGGCTGGCTCAATACTCAATGTTCCTGATTATTAATTTTATAGCTCAAACACTCTGTTTTTCTGAATATATAACTAGGGTCAGATGGAAAGGGAGGAGGAACTCCTGTACCAGTGGACTTGGAGAGGGGCATGGGAGAAGATGAGAGAGGGTGGGATTGAGAGTAAATGAGGGAATGGGCTATGCTTGGGATACAATGTGAATAAACTGTAATTAATATAAAAACAGAAATAGGAGACATTAACACAATATAATTGTACATTATACTAATTTTATACTTACATGCTAAGAAATGATGGTAGAACATTTTTATTTTAATTAGAAATAATTTTTCATACAATATTATCCATCTTTTAAACCTACAGTTCTTTTATTACATTTTATGGTTTCCAATTTTCTGTCTTTACTAGAGTTCTCTGTGTACCATGAAAATATGTGTGTCTTTGTGTCTATACGTTTTTCTTGTTTTTCTTTTTACTGTCTCTTTTTCCTTATCCTTTGTTTGGTCCTATTCAGATTTATTTATTTTTATTCTATATTATATTACTTATTATTGCTTTAGCTGCATGCTTGTTTCCTAATGAAAGAGAGGAAAAACAACTGTGGTTGAGTATTTTAAGTAGGTAAAGAGGTACAGAGACTCTGAGAGAATCTGTATAATCAATGATTTAAGTGTCTATTATAAGAATGTACAAGTGTACATTAAACCTAATTTGGCAGAAATAAACATTTCAATAATACTATTGACCTCATTATCTGAAGAAGAAAATCAGCAGTGATCAATGATAGAATAAATGATTGATTAATGATCAATAAAAATAAATATTCCTAGGGCAATTAAAATTTTGTTCTGTATTTTTTATTGTTGGAAGTCTCACACATTTGTATAATGAAGGTTAGTAAGTTTTATCCCCCATTGCCGTCTTTCATATCTTTCCCTGTTCAGCTGAAATCCAGTTCTCAGCAAACTCCCCTCCTATTTCCATATCCCTTTTCTGTATGTGACCTACTGAGTTTAATTAGAAGGAAAAATAAAATTAACAGTTGCTGGCAGAAGCTTTATTCTGCATAGAGAGTAAGAGAAAGAAGGATGTGAAAGGGAGAAGGGGAGGGAAAAAGACTAGGAGAGAGAGAGTTAATAAGGGAATAGAACTAAAGTTATGCTGCTACGTGTGTTACTTATTAAAAGAAAATGAGCTTTGTATAACAGAAACTCCCAAACTTTGATTTAGCTATTACTTAACCACAACAGCTTTATGCAAACAAAGGTTTGTAGTTTGCAATCTTCCCCTATCAAATTTCCATGTGTAGGTAGTGTCACTGTTGAATTCTTGAAAACAGAATTTTTAAACGAAAGCTTAATGTTCACTGTTCTCTATGAATATTAGAAACGTAAGAATTGCAAGATGAGACTGGAACTTGCTTTAATCCAAGCATCAAGCAGGCAGAGGTAGGCATATCAGAGTTTGAGGCCAGACTGAGTTATGGGACATTCAGGTCTACACAAAACAACACTGTCTCAGAAGATGAAGGAGGGAGAAGATGAGGAGTGAACTTTAAGATTGTCAATAAAATGAATTTTTAGTTTGATGCTGAGAAATCATTCTGTGAAATTAGCCGTGTTCATTTAAAGAAAAGCAGACAAAATACATGATTACTCAATAGGTACAAGCAAATTTGGCAACAAATTTAGCATTCATTCAGGTGAAAACCACTTTGGTTAACTATAAAATGGATCTTTCTCAACCCAAGAAATTATATTCATGAAAGATCCACACTCCTCTCAATATTACTGAGTGAGTTGAATACGTTGTTCTTAATATCATGATCATTTTTCCCTGCTTAACACATCGATCATAATTAAATACTACAGAACAAAATAAGTATAAACTATTAAAGATAATGTATCTACAGAGAGTACATTCTACAGATTTTTTAAAATGTATTTGAAATAAGAGTAAGTTATCAAAAGAGTATTAAAAGATTCATTTCATATAAAATCTAATTATATTTCTATTAAAATAAAAGTAAATAGCTAATAAATGAAGTATTGAAACTTTACTTATGAAAGAAATCAAAATAATGAAATAATTACATTTATTGATTTATACACTCATTACAACAAGACTTTCCATTGATCACGACATTGTTAACAGTAAGTAATGAGTACATAGATTTCTCAGGATTCTGGTCACAGTAAAGAAGCCCATGTTACCCAATTTAAAGACAATACTGGAGATATATGTGGAATACTGACTTATAAAGGAAAAGAAGTAATTCCAATCATAATACATTCTATTCTTCATCTTAACATCAAGAATTTTAATAATATATGAGACATTGATAAAAACAAAAATGAATATGAAAAATGCATTATGAAGAAATCGAGGCTGTCTAGAACTTATGTAGACAGACATTCTGAAGGCCTTTGAATGAATAAATCAAGAGTACTGATCTGCCAGCATAGACGAGGGTTAAAGATGTTTGGAAAAAAAAGATGTAACTCATAGTTACAGAATATGATTTATAAACTGGAGACAGTGAGTTCAATCCCTACAGTTTAAACAAAAACTAACGGGAACTAGAATCCAGAAAAGGGACTTATGTGATAATACAGGTATATTGAAGATACCCAAAGGAAAGGAAGGGTAGATCTTGTGAGACATTAGGATAGCAAGAAGTGCTGAAGAATATAATAAAAGTCACTCCATGACACAGAATTTTCAGTAAGTAGAGAGAAAGAATTATGCAATAAATAAGGAATAGTGAAATTTAACAGCACGTCTGGCAATTTCAATGAATGTACATAAAAATAAAAAATTAAATACTGTGGAAAGTTTTATGTAAGATTGTCTTACTTTAAAGGTGAAATATCATGTTGACAAGATATTACTATGTATTTGTGAAAATTTAAATTATTTTATATTTTGTAAATGAATATATATTAGAAATTTTGGTTATCTTTATTTTTAGGATGGATTCTTACCTTTTCCTTTTTAAAAATTTTTTGTTTTTAATTTATTTTATTAATTACAGTTTATTCACTTTATATTCCAGTGATACTCTCCTCCCTTGTCCCCTGCCAATCCCACCCTTCAACAATCATCTCTTCTCATGCCCTGCCCCTACATCCCATGACTGACTCTGACAGTCTCTGTTTCCACTACTACCCACTTGGACACTAAGTTGCCATGGGCTACATCTGTGCAGTGGTTCTAGGTTATCTCCATGAATAGTCTTTGTTTAGATTATCAGTCTCAGAAAAGACCCAATGGGCCAAGAATTTTTCTCTCCTTGTAGAGCTCCTGCCCCTCCTGGTCTTTCCCTCTCCCCCTTCTTTCATAACATTCCCTCAATTTGGTTATCTTTAAAATCAACCCTTACAAATTGAATAAATAAGAATATTTGTGACAAATATGAAAAACAAAACCATTATCCATCAAATCTAAAAGAAATACAGGAAACTGAAAATTTTAGACTGAAAGATCTCCCATGTCCATGGCTCAGTAGATTAACATAGTAAAAGTGGCCATTCTGCCAAAAACCATTTATAGATTCAATGCGATTCCCATCAAAATTTTAGCCCAGTTCTATATAGACCTGGAAAGAGCAAATATTAACTTCATATGGAAAAAGGAAAGAACGAAGATAACAAAAATAATTCTCTAAAACAACAGAACTTCCAGTGGTATCAACATCCTTGATTTCAAGCTATACTGCAGAGCAATACTAATAATAACTGCATAGTTTTGGCATAGAAACAGAGGTTAAACAATGGAATAGAATTGAAGACCCAGAAATAATCCCACACTTCTATAGGCACTTGATTTTCAACAAAGAAGCCAAAACCATACAATGGGGCGGGGGAAGCATCTTCAACAAATGGTGCTGGTCTAACTGATGTCTACATGTAGAGAAATGTAAATAGAACCATATTTTTCACCCTGTACAAAACTCAAGTCCAAGTGGATCTAAGACCTTGACATAATACCAAAGACTCTAAACCTATTAGAAAACAAAATGGAGAAAAGTCTGGAACTCATTGGCATAGGAGACAACTTTCTGAACAGGATACCAACAGCACAGGCTCTGAGATCATCACAAATGACTGAGAAGCTTCTGTAAGTCAAAGGACATTGCCAACAGTACTTAACAATGGCCTATAAATTTGGAAAAGATCTTCACCAACCCTGAAACAGACAGAGGGATAATATCCAAAATATACAAGGAATTTAAGAAATTAAATAATAAGAATTCTATGGGGTATAGAGTTAAACAGAATTCACAACAGAGGAATCTCAAATGTTTGAGAAGCACTGAAAGAAATGTTCATTGAACTCAGCCATCAAAGAAATGCAAATCAAAAACGCTCTAAGATTTCATCTTACACCAGTCAAAATAGCTAAGTTCAAATCTTAAGTGACAGCACATACTTGCCAGGATGTGTAGAGAGGGGAACACTTCCCCATTGCTGGTGGAAGCACAAACTTGTACAACCTCTCTGGAAATGAATCTGGTGCTTTGTCAGAAAATATTGAATAGTTCTTCCCCAAGACCCAGCTATACCCCTCCTGACCATATAAGCAAAGATGCTCCACCATACAAGGAAATTGGCACAACTATGTTCATAGAGGCTTTATTCATAGTAGCCAGAAACTGGAAAGGACCTAGATGTCCCTCAACTAAAGAATGGATATATAAATTGTGATACATTTACACAATAGAATACTAATGAGCTATTTAAAACAACATTTTATTTTTTATAATACTTTGTTAATCATTGCTCAACTTGCAACCCAGTGCCCAGTATATGAACACAAGTTCACTAGTATTTTGTTAATTAGTTCTGGATTTCAAGTTCAACCTGCAAATTAGACAGCACATATATTTTCTTGAGAATTTTGTTAACATGGGTAAAACTATGGACACTAGAAACAGTTTTCTGTAAAATACAAAGGATCCATTAACTCAGAGTAAAAATTTTACTAGGTACTCAAAACACTTTGAAAATCTAATTCCTGCTTCATGATTATTTCCAATAACCTGGTGTTGTGTGCAAGAATAAAGAGATCAGGTATCAACATTGAAACATCTGTTTAGACCTTCAAACGTTCATAACTTGCATTTACCAATGTAAAACACCTTCTTAGATCCTCAAACATTTTCTTAGATCCTCATGACTTAACTTTCTGTGTCCTTAGACTTTGTATTTAATTATTTAGTATGAGACACAGGTGCAATTGCTGTGAGAAGTCTTGTAAACTAAGGTCTTTTTGCTAAAGGAATAGTAAATAATTACAGATGAGACCTGTTTTCTAGAGTCTGGTAACTAAGTAGACTGTGTCTAGGCCTGACCATAGCAGCTCTAGGAGTGAGGCTTAAGGGCTGGACCTAGCTGTCAACATAATCAGATTCATGACAAGGATAAACTGTTATCTAAATGAATCTATATATTTATCAAAATGACAGAGATAACTACTCAGTCATAGTCCACTACCTAGACAGTTGTCCCAGGCTCCTGTGGTTTTCAAGGCAAAGCAGGCAGATACAGTCTGGCCATTGGGTACAGGGGACAAGAGGCTTTCTCTGTGGAAGAATATATTAGAGGCTGACCTCACCTCATTTTCAGCAACATGAAACAATAACTCTCAAGATGTCCTGTTTGTCCACAGTTCAGCCTGGACCCTAGAAAAAAGTGTTGGGGGAAATTTTCACCCAGTGGTTAGTATACCACAATCTAGAGTTGAAGTCATTTGTCATTGTACACAAATAGTCTAGGAGAACTTGGGGAGCTACTGCTAGGATTTGGAACTCTTGGTCATAACAAGATTACACATGTTAAATGCCATACTCAGTAGGTCTCTGATATGTTTAAAGAGTACAATATTTGAGTTAAGCAATCTAAGTCTGTACTTAGTTATCTGTTCTAATCTACACCTTGCAATCATAAAACAGAATGCTATCTTCTGTGATTATGCCATTTTGTAAGTAAGTATTTCAGGACCATCTCTACCTGAATTACATCTAAATACTAAACAAAGCTTGTTCCTGCAATGATTAAAAGATTTTTAGCTTATCTTAATCTTTAAAACCTACGACTTTGGGATTTACCCTGGTTAAGTTGGAGCCTTATAAAAACATAAAAATAGTTCATAGAGAGTATAAGAGTTTTTTTGTATGTTTCAGTTTATTAATGATCTACAGTTTATAAAAAATTAAGGCTTCATTATAGATTAATAATATTACAATACTCAGAAAACGAGCCTATATATATTTCTTAGGGAGTGATTATCTTTCTATCAATTATTTAATTTTAATTTTATATTAATTACACTTTATTCACTTTGCATCACCTCTTTAGTTCCCTCCCTTCCTCCCCCTTCTCCGTGAATGCCCCTCCCCAAGTACACTGATAGACCAGGTTTTCTTTTCCTTCCTTCTGATCCTAGTCTATTAGGTCTCATCAGGGGTGGCTGCATTGTTTTCCTCTGTGGCCTGGTAAGGCTGGTCCCCCACTCAGGGTGAGGTGATCAAAGAGCAGGCCAATCAGATCATGTCAGAGACAGTCCCTGTTCCCATTACTATGGAACCCACTTGGACACTGAACTGCCATGGGCTACATGTGTGCAGGAGTTCTAGGTTTTCTCCATGCATGGTACTTGGTTGAAGTATCAGTCTCAGGAAAGACATCTGTGCTCAGATTTTTTGGTTCTGTTGCTCTCCTTGTGGAGCTCATGTCCTCTACAGATCTTACTATTTCCCAATTCTTTCATAAGATTTGCTGTACTCTGCCCAATGGTTGGCCATATGTCTCAGCATCTGCTTTGATAGTCTGTAGGGCAGAGCCTTTCTGAGGCGCTCTGTGGCAGGCTAGATAACTTGTTCCCTGTTTTTTTTCTTCTTCTGATGATGTCCATATTCTTTATCTTTCTGGATGGGGATTGAGTGTTTTAGCCAGAGTCCTCCCTCTTGATTAGTTTCTTTAGGTATACAGATTTTAGTAGGTTTATCCTGTATTATATGTCTATATGACTGAGTATATACCGTGTGTGTCTTTTATGCCCTGCTGGACCGAATAATCCCTGGAGAAATCTTACCCGTCTTTGACTAAGCAACCTCTGCTAGGGAAGGAATGAGGGAGGTTCAGTGTCAAATGCAGATAAACTCAGCTTAAACATTCTAAAAGGCTTCCAGGCACTTCTATTGTCATTGATAGGAGCTCACCTCCATTGCAAGCCAAGTTGAAAATGACATGCCTTAAGAGTGACTTAACACAAAACTCCTCCTGTAAATATCAAGTCTGAAAAGACATTTACAGTAACCAATGCAAAATTCTGTCAGAACAGTTTAAAAGCTTACAAATACAGTGTTAGTTTACAATGCAAGCAGGAAACATTAACATTTCCAAATAACAGAGTAAAAGGAGAATTTACATAGGCGGTTACAGAGCCTCCCAAGGATTTCTGGAGCAAGTTTGTTTTGGTTTGCTGAAAACCAGAGTCAAAACAAAGTTTTAAAGTCAGTCTTTCCTTTTATTCTTCCGGTTTTTGTTGAGAATTGTCCCTATTAATGGAGCAATCAAGTCCAGTCCTTTGGATAAGAGGTTTCTCTCTCTGCATGACGCCTTCTCCCAGGAACAGAATGAGACAAAAGAGTGAGTTTCACAGCTTTGCAGATTTTTCATCCTCAGTCAGGACAGAATTCACACTTCTTTGTTTTGCTTTTGGGGAACAGCTTAGGCAAACCACACCAGCCTTTCTGGCATCCACCTGGCTCCTTCTGCATCCTGTGGAAAAACACAAACATCCCCTTTTTCCCAAATTAATATCTGCCAAATTATTTTTTAAAATCAGGGGCCCAGGAAGACCGGAATGGGCCCTAATATGCCCCACATAACAGGGCTGTATAGGGCTCCAAATACTTTGTTGAATCTCTCTAAATAGATCTTGTATTTGTTTATTAGCCGTATTAACATATGTTACAGTCTCTAGGACTTGAAAGGCTTTAACTATATAATGGCTATCAGTGTACAAGTTAAAAGAGGTAGAAGCCATATTTTTAAAGACTGCAGCAACAGCTCAAAATTCTACAACTTGAGCTGAGGCTGGCAATGTTTGCAAAACACAAGCTTGTCCTTGTAGTACCTACACAGCTTTTCCATTTGAAGATCCATCTGTGAATGCAGTTGGAATTTGAGGTAATGGCTTCTGTTTAAACATTTTCAGAAATACAAAAGCATGTTCATTAGCAAACTGAAGTAATTTATCTTTTGGATAATGATTGTCAATTCATCCTGAATAATGAGCAAAGGCTATTGCCAAAGAATCTGTATTTTGAAATAACCAATTTACTTGCTGTTTGGTAAAAGGCACTCCAATTATGGAGGTTTCTTTACCAAAATACTTGCAAGATTCTGTTCGAGCCATTTGAACTAAACTAGCCACAGCTTCATAATATGGTGTCAGAACTCAAATAGGAGACACAGGCAAATGTAACCATATTAATGGTTTTTCTTGCCACAGTACAGCGGTTGGTGTATGAACAGTAGCCAAAATATATGCACTCCAATCTTTTGAATAATCAATATATTGAACATGCTGTTTTTTTAATAGCTAATTTTATCTTTTGTAAAGCATCATGAGCTTCTTTCGTAAATTCTCTTTTTGACAAAGGATCAGTATCTCCTTTTAAAATGTAGAACAGGGTTCTGAGTTGGGAGTGAGGAGTGAAATTAATAATGTGCACTACACATATTATGTTTGCCGCTTGCTCCTGGCTCCAATGAGCCCTGTACCTGAGAAGCAGTGAGGCCAGCCAGCCTTCTTTATTTAAACAAACAGCTTACACAATGGGTTAATTTTACAAGGAAGTGAGGCAGAGTTGAGATTTCAAACAAGCTCTCCCACCTGCTGTCACTAAACAAAAGGCAAATGGACTTGCAAATCCTTCCCTGACTCTAAGGGAAGGCCTGGAAAAAGCCTGTCTTCCATGCTGAGACTTGAATGACAAACAGCTGCCAAAAGCAGCTTTTACGCAGCCCATGACACTCCTATCTTCATTAGAGTCTCCGCAGCCATTTTTGGAGCCATCTCTGAGGGGAACTCTGAGCCAGCTGAGAGAAATCAAGGGCAGATGAGGGCGAGCCCAGGGGCTCCTCATAAGGCTCTTGGTCAGCCTCAGTGGTAGGGAGCTGATGGTAGTGGACTGAAATCGTCTGCCTAGTGGCCGACTCGACCTGTCCTTTAACAAAATCAGTTAATCTTTTAAATGCCCAGTGTCCAAATGAGAGGAGAAGTAGAAGGCCAACAAAGGGGCCGAGAATGGAGGGAAGGAGAGTCTTAAAAAGGAGGGAAGTAGAAAACCAATTTTGATACCAAGCCTCACTGTTTTGTCTCTCTAACTGTTGCTTTTTAAGATTTTCTTCTACCCATTTAATGGTGTCTCTAACTAGTCCTGCCTTGTCCGTATAGAAACAGCATTTTTCTTTTAATGCTGCACAAAGACCTCCTTCCTTGAGAAAGACGAGGTCTAGGCCTCTTCTATTTTGCAAAACCACTTTTGAAAGGGAAGCTAGGGAGTTAGGTCTTTCATGCCTTCCTTTCAACGACTCTGGCTAGCTCATTGAAGCGCTGTCCAGAGGTGACTAGGGAGAGGCAATCCCGGTCCCCGCACCCGCAGCTCCAACACCCAAAAGAACAGTAAGTGTTTTAGCAGTCACGGGCTCTCTTTTGGGTCTATGTATAGATGAATCTTTTTGCTCCCCAAAAGTAAGAAAGTCTCCAGATGAATGAACAGTGAGGTGAGGGAGAACCTTAACTAGCACACAAAAATCTTTATGAGCTAGAAACGTAGGGGTATAAATATATGTAGTCAATCCGGAAGAAAAGGCAAAAAATGAATCATTGGGAGCAGCAAAAAACCAAAAGGAAGCATTAACAATTATGGAGGAATTGCAAATGTTACTAAGAGAAGCGGGGGTGGGGGGGGAATCATCCTAGGTCCCAAACCTATGCCGGAAACGCTCTCAAGGGTAAGGCTTTGTCCTGGAGCAGATGCCAGCATAGCTCTTTGGATTTATTGGTGGGTCTAATGGTCCCAAATGAAGCAATTCCTTCATAAAAGGGAGGTTGTGGGGGAGATTTTGGTTAACTTTTAACAGACCATTAAATCTTTCTATGGCTCCTGCAGCTGTTGGAGTATATGCCTTATGGAAATCCCATTGTATGTTAAGTTGTTTAGCCATTCTTTGAATGTCTTTACCTGTAAAATGTGTTCCTTAATCTGATTGTATTACTTCCAGTGTTCCTAGTATGATGCACCATGTCAATATTGTTAAAATTGCACCTTGTTGATCTGGATGTGGTGATGCTCGTGCTATTCCCAATCCTGTACATATATCCACCATTGTACATGCATATTTATTTTAAAAATTTGACAAGGGTCCAATATATTTAATCTGTACTATCTTATTTAAATATAGTTTGTGTCCTACAATTCCTCTATAATTATGTCTAAATCTCATTTGTGATGCTGGACAATCCTTACATTGCTGTAATGCCCATTTAATATCTGTTCTATTTGCCTTAAGATGCCTCTGTCTAAACCATTGCTCCATGGCATGTTGTCCTATGTGTCCTATGCTCTTGTGTAAATATAAAATTTCTTCTCTACTTATAGGAATATCGTGTATGTCTGGCTCTTGCATTTTCCAATTTTGTTTTATTTTAATCTTTCTCTCTTACTTCCCATGCTGGTTTTAGCTTAATTGCCTGTAATACTTTAGAATGCTTGGCTATCTCATCTAATTCTATCCATGCTTCTTTGGACCAAATATCTTTACCTCCTAACTTTCATCTAGCTAACTTCCATTTTCCTGACC
>JAQQSO010004743.1:0-12536 GCA_028658305.1 Pachyuromys duprasi | reverse complement strand
TGTTGCTCTATAGTACAACTTGAGATCAGGGATGGATATACCTCCAGAAGATCTTTTATTGTAGAAGATTGTTTTAGCAATTCTGGGTTTCTTGTTATTCCATATGAAGTTGAGAAATTTTCTTTCAAGGTCTGTAAAGAATTGTGTTGGGAATTTGATGGGAATTGCATTGAATGTGTAGATTGCTTTTGGTAAGATGTCCATTTTTACTATGTTAATCCTGCCAAGCTATGAGCATGGGAGATCTTTACATCTTCTGATATATTTTTCTAATTCTTTCTTCAGAGACTTGGAATTTTTTTAATACAAGTCTTTGACTTCCTTGGTTAGGTTCACACCAAGGTACTTTATGACCTTTGTGGCTATTGTGAAGGGTATTGTCTCATCAATTTCTCTCTCAGTCCTTTTTGTCTTTTGTATACAGGAAGGCTACTGTGTGTTTTTTTTTTTTTGAGTTAATTTTGTATCCAGCCACTTTGCTGAAGGTGTTAATCAGCTGTAGGAGTACCCTGATAGAATTTTTGGGGTTACTCAGGTATACTATCATATTGCCTGCAAATAGTGATACTTTGACTTTTTCCTTTCCAATTTGTACCCCCTTGATCTCCTTCAATTGTCTTATTGCTCTAGCAAGGACTTCAAGAACTATGTTGAAGATATATGGAGATAGTGGGCAGCCTTGCCTTGTCCCTGATGTCAGTGGGATTGATTTAAGTTTCTCTCCTTTTAATTTGATGTTGGCTATAAGCTTGCTTTATATTGCCTTTTCTATGTTCAGGTATGTGCCTTGTATCCCTGATCTCTCCAAACTTTAAACATGAATGAATGTTGGACTTTGTCGAAAGCTATTTTGGCATCTAAGATGACCATGTGGTCTTCTCCTTCAGTTTGTTTATGTGGTGGACCACATTGATGGATTTCTGTATATTGAACCACCTCCTCATGCCTGGGATGAAGCCTACTTGGTCATAGTGGATATCTTTCATGTGTTGTTGTATTCGATTTGCAAGTATTTTTTGAGTATTTTTGCATCAATATTCATAAGGGAGATTGGCCTGAAATTCTCTTTCTTTGTTGGGTCTTTGTGAGGTTTAGGTATCAAGGTGATTGTGGCTTCATAGAATGAGTTTGGTAATGTTCCTTCTGTTTCTATTTTGTGGAATAGTTTGAAGTGTTAGCACTTCTTTGACAGTCTGGTAGAATTCTGCGCTGAAACTGTCTGGCCCTGGGCTTTTCTTTTTTGCATGGGAGACTTTTGATGAAGGCTTCTATTTGCTTAAGGGATAAAGAACTATTTAATTGATTTACCTGGTCATGATTCAGCTTTGGCAAGTGGAATAAATCAAGAAAATTGTCCATTTGATTTAGATTTTCCAATTTTGTGGCATATATGCTTTTGAAGTAAGACCTAATGATTGTTTGGATTTATTCGGCGTATGTTGTTATAGCCCCCTTTTCATTTCTGATTTTGTTGATTTGGATAGTGTCTCTCTGCCTTTTAGTTAGTTTGGCTAAGGATTTGTCTATCTTGTTGATTTTTCTCAAAGAACCAGCTCTTAGTTTCATTGGTTCTTTGAATTGTTCTATTTGTTTCTAATTTATTGATTTCAGCCCTGAGTTTGATTATTTCCATCCGTCTACTCCTCTTTGGTGTATCTGCTTCTTTTTTTTCTAGGTCTTTTAGGTGGGCTATTAAGTTGCTTGAATGAGATGTTTGGAGTTTCTTCTTGAAGGCACTTAGAGGTATGAACTTTCCTCTTAACAATGCTCTCATTGTGTCCCATAAGTTTGGATATGTTGTGCTTCGTTTTAATTGAATTCTATGAAGTCTTTAATTTCTTTCTTTATTTCTTCTCTGGCCCAGCTGTCATTTAGTAGCAAGTTATTCAGTTTCTCTGTGTGTGTAGGCTTTTTGCTATTTCTGTTGTTGAGCTCTAATTTTAGTCCATGGTGATCAGATAGGATACAAGTGATTATTTCACTCTTCTTGTATCTGTTGAGGCTTGCTTTGTGACCAAGTATATGCTCTATTTTGGAAAAGGCTTCACGAGGTGATGAGAAGACGGTAAATTCTTTTGTGTATGGGTGAAAGGTTCCATAGATGTCTATTAGGTCCATTTGATTCATGACCTCTGTTAGAGTTATTGTATCTTTGTGTGATTTTTGTTTTGTTGATCTGTCCTTTGTTGAGAGTGGTGTGTTGTATTCTCCCACTATTAATGTGTGGGGATCCATGTGTAGTTTAAGTTTTATTAATGTCTCTTTTACAAATGTGGGTGCCCTTGTATTGGGGGCATAGATGTTCAGGATTGTGATATCTTCCTGGTGGAATTTTCCCTTGATGAGTATGAAGTGTCCTTCTACATCCCTTTTGATTAATTTTGGTTGAAAGTCTATTTTATTAGATATTAGAATGGCTATGCCTGCTTGCCTCTTGGGTCCATTTGCTTGGAGAACCATCTTCCAGCCCTTTACTCTCAGGCAATGTCTATCTTTGTGACTTAGGTGTGTTTCTTGTATGCAACAGATTGCTGGGTCTTGTTTATGCATCCATTCTTTTACTCTGTGTCTTTTTATTGAAGAATTGAGTTCATTAGTGTTGAGAGAGATTAATGACCAATGGCTGCTGGATCCTATGATTTTGATGCTGGCTATGGTAGTGTGTTTGTGTGCTTGGCTACTTTTTGTTTTGCTGTAGTGAGGTTATTTATTTCCTATGTTTTCTTGAAAGTAGTTAGTTTTCTTGGGTTGTATTTTTCCTTCTAGTATCTTCTGTAACATTGGATTTCTCTGTAGATATTGTTGAAATTTGTTTTTGTTGTTGAATATCTTGTTTTCTCCTTCTATGAGGACTGAGAGTTTTGCTGGGTTTAGTAGCCTAGGCTGACATCTGTGTTCTCTTAGGATCTGCATGATATCCATCCAGGTTCTCTGGCTTTCATAGTCTCTGTTGAGAAGTTAGGTGTGATTCTGATGGGTTTGCCATTATATGTTGCTTGGCCTTTTTCCCTTGCAGCTTTTAGTATTTTTTCTTTGTTCTGTATACTTACTATTTTGATTATTATGTGGGAGGATTTTTCTTTTCTAGTCTAATTTATTAGGTGTTCCATAGGCCTCTTGTATTCTTTAAGGCCTCTCCTTTAAGTTGGAGAAATTTTCTTCTATGATTTTGTTGGAAATATTTTCTGGGCCTTGGAGGAGGAAATCTTCTTTTTCCTCTATTCCTATTCTTCTTTGGTTTTGTCTTTTTGTGTTTTCTTGGATTTCTTGGATGTTTTGTGTCAGGAATTTCTTAGATTTATGGTTTTCTTTGACAGATACATCGATTTCTTCCACTGTATCTTCCATACTTGATATTCTTTCCTCCTTCTCTTGTAGTCTGTTGGTTATGCTTACCTCTGCATTTCCTGTTTTCTTTCCTAGGTTCTCCCTCTCCATGATTTTCTCCATTTGTGTTTTCTTTAATTTGTCCAATTCTATCTTCAGATCATGAACCGTTTTATTGATTTCCTTCACTTGTGTGATTGTATTTTCCTGTTTTTCCTTCAATTCCTTCCCCTGTTTGTTTGAATATTCTGCTGTTTCTTTTATTTCTTTCAGTGATTTAATCATTTGCTCTCTGAAAGCCACAAACTGGTTGGCTGCATCTTCCTATATTTCTTTATGGATAGCCATAATTTGTTTTACTATGTTTCCCTCTAAATCTTACGCATTGTAATTGCTTCCTCCACTAGCCTCTTCATAAGTGGAGACATAAGGTCATCTTGATTTTCACTTATGTTACGGTGTCCAGAGCTACTTGTCCCTGGGGAACTGGGTTCTGGGGATGCCATAGTGCTTTGCCTTTTGTTGGCTGTATTTTCACACTTGGCCTCTACCCATCTGGCTGTCTCAGTTGTTGTCTGCTAATTTCTGGTGCCTGCTAGGTCCTGGGGTGGGGAGAATCCCCTTGGCAGGTTTCTGAAGAAGATCTCCTCAGCTTTTTTGGTATGGTCAACTGAATGGTCACAGTTTACCTCAGGCATATGTACCTGTGTGGTAACTGTGGTGTTCAGGAAGGCACTCCTCTCCTCAGGAGAGGTCCTAGATACGGCTGCCCTGCTGCTAGGTTTCTTACTCTGATTTTAGTGAGCTGTTCTTAAGGTGTATTTGTTGGGTGCTGCCCTCTTGAAGAATCAGGGAGTCCCGCAGTTTCGTCAGTTTAGCTAAGGATAACTGGTTGCACCTTGGACCAGTATCTGAGGGCAGCTCTGATGGTTCTCAGGCGTTTTTAGGCCTGAGGTTGCAGCTGTGTGCCCCAGTGTGCTATCAGTAATCAATGGCAGGTGAGCAGGGCACTCATGCCTGCAGTAGAAGGCCAGAGCCTAGAGCCTGTGTGAACCCAGAAAGTCTTCTGGAGCTGGGTGCCCTGAGTGATAGACCTGATGATCCCTCCGCTGTGGGGTTTCCTCCCAGCAGGGACACCCAGACTGTGTTTTGAGGACCTCAGTTCTTTCTGGGATGGTGAGTAGAAACCACTGGCACAGGCGCATGCGAGCCTCCACCTTGCTGGCGATTGGGTGCCTGGATGTCTGCTGAAACTGTAGCTTTTCCTGAGAACTTTTCGGAGGGGAGGGTTGGTTGTTGGCTTAGTGCTCTGAGATTGAACCTGCTGCTCCCCTCTCTGTGGGTCACCTGACAGAGAGACTCAGTCCCTGGAGCCCTGTGACCCACAGTTCTATTCAGGGGCAGCTAGTCAGGCTCACTGTGCTTGGCACCTGCGTCCCAGGGTTTGGGCTGCTGATTGGGCACCTGGAAGTCTGCTGAAACTGTAACTTTTCCTGAGAACTTTTCGGGGGCGGGAGGAGGTGTTGGCTGAGTGCCTGACAAATGACCACTGAGGTCAAATCTCCTATACCCTCTCTGTTGATCCCCGACAGGGAGACTTAGTCCCTGGAGCCCTGTGGACCACAGTTCTATTCGGGGCAGTTAGTCAGGTGTGCAGGCAGGACTCTGCTGGCTTCTGCGTCCCCAGCTTTGCGCTGGTTGCTGCGCATCTGCCGGACCCGTGTCTTTTTCCAGGGATTATCTGGGTGACCTAAGGTCGGTCCAGATCATTTCCTGCACTGTGGGGTTTTCTCTTGACTGGAAATCCCAGTCTCTTCTGTGATGTGGGGCCCACAGTTCACTCCGGGACAGTGATCAGAGCATGCCGGCGAGTGGCACTGGGCTGGCGACCAAGTGCCTGGTGGAACCGAGGCCTCTTTTCGTGTTAGCTGAGAGAGTTACAGCTGATTGAATCCCACACCATGGGGTGTCCTCTCACCTGGGAAACACAGGTCGCTGGTGTTTTAGATCATGACTGTCTGCTGGTCACTGTGCAGATCCTGCTGTGCTGCTGGTCAGAAAGAGTGTCCTCCGGGCACTGCCATCTTGTAACCCCCCGAATCGAATCTAAGTTTTTAAAGAATGACTTAAAGATTTTTGTATTTCCTTTTCTTTCCTGTTGTTTTGCCCACCCCTGCCTTTTGTTTCTGATTTTCTTAATCTAGATATTCTTTCACTATGTTTTAGTTAGTTGGGATAAAGATGTGTCTATCTGGTTGAGCTTCTGTATTATTTGGCTTTTCCTCCAGATGTCCACTGATAGGGGAGGTCCTCCTCCTTGTCCATCTGACCTTAGTTTATCAGGTCTGTTCAGGACTGGCTGCAATGTCCTTCTCTGTGGCCTAGTAAGGCTGCTCCTCCCTCGGGGAGCAGGAGATCAAAGTGCCCTCCACTGCTTTCATGTCAGGGGCAGTCCCCGTTCCTCTTACTAAGGAACCCACTTGGATGCTGAGCTGCCATGGGCTACATCTGAGCAGGGGTTCTAGGTCATATCCAAGCATAGTCGTTATTAGTTGTGCTTGTGTGTGTGTGTGTGTGTGTGTGTGCGCGCATGTGCTCACGTGCACATGCACAAGCACTTTTTTGGTTTTGCTTATGTGAGATTGCTTATTTCCTGTTTTTTTGTGAATATAGTTAATGCTCTTTGGTGGGAATTTTCTTTTTAGTATCTTTAGTAGGACTGGATTTGTGGGTAGATAATGTTAAATTTGAATTTATCATGGAATATTTGTTTTCTCCATTTATGGTGATTGAAAGTTTTGCTGGGTATAGTAGTTTATGCTGTCATTGTAGTATGTCATTCTGGCTTTTAGAGTCTCCACTGAAAAGTAAGGTTTAGAACCAATAGATCTACTTTTATATGTTCCTTTGTCTTTCTCCCTTGCAGTTTTTAATTTTCTTTCTTTGTTCAATATGCTTAGAGTTTTGATTGTTACATGGCACAGGGACTTTCCTTTCCATCGAATTTACAATCTATTTGGTGTTTTGCAAGCATTTTTGCTTTTTTTTCCATTTATAGACATTCCTTTCTTTATATAAGAAAAAACGTCTTCTATGTTTTTGTAAAAAAATATTATTTGGGCCTTTGAGCTTGGGTTCTTCTTCTTCTATTTCCATTATTCTTAGGTTTGGTCTTTTCACAGTGTCCCAAATTTCCTGGA
This sequence comes from Pachyuromys duprasi, assembly GCA_028658305.1. Lineage (NCBI taxonomy): Eukaryota > Metazoa > Chordata > Mammalia > Rodentia > Muridae > Pachyuromys > Pachyuromys duprasi. Next base: position 6,009 of record JAQQSO010004743.1, on the reverse strand, counting down.
TGTTTAGTATTTTGTTTTTGTTTGTTTGTTTGATTTTAGATTCAACATTTTAAAAATATATACACAGCTGTTCATTCTACAATATATTCACTGCCTGATTATCTCTTCTATCCATTGAATTCTGTTGGCAATGCTTGAATCTGTAGTTTCTTCTTACTTACCTAGATTTTCTATTTCCAGAATTCCCTCAGTCTTTTCTTTATTGCTTATATTTCCTTTTCAGGTATAGAAAAGTTAGATAATTCATTTCCTTCAACTGTTTGTTTTTACTTGGCTTTCTCTAAGGAATTGATTAAATTCTTCCCCTTCCCCCTTCTATTTCTCTAAGGGATTTATTCATTCCATCTTTGAGGACTTCTGTAATCTTCATGAAATTGATTTTAATGTTGTTTTCTCATTCTTCCATGGGGTTGGCATATTCAGGGCTTACTGTACTAGGATAGCTGGGCTCTGCAGGTGACATATTGCCTTGGATCTTGTTGAGTGTGTTCTTATACTGGCACCTAGGCATCTTGATTTGGGGTAAATTATCATATGTCTAGTTGCCTATTTCTGAATTTGGCTTTGCTGAGTGAGTGTCTTTTTTTCTTGATCTGTGTTATCTTTGATCTTCTTGCTATCATGGCCTGTGCTTGAGTAGAATATCTCCACCAGAGTTGGGGGCTGGGCTTCTGATAGCCAAGGTGGCCTCTGCTTCAGCAGAGGTTGCAACTTAAGTTGGGATCTGGAGTTATAGTAAATGTGTGGCCTCTGGTTCACCTGGAGTTCCTGCAGTTCTGGTGCCTGCCATGGCCTCAAGTCCAGCAAGGTGCTACCACTGAAGTTGGGGACCCAGGGTTCTCTTTGACAATGTGGACTCTGATAGAATAGGGTAAGATAATTTCTTAGAGGAAAGGATGTCACTACTCATGAAATTCATTGGACTACATTCTGTGATTGGCCTTTTTAACATATGGAGAGAGTACACTAATTCAGGAAAGATCTCTTCTAGCTCAAGGATCTAATTTCTCTATCCCCACCAAAAATTACAAAAAGTACTAAATAATGTTGATTTAAAATTTAGATTCATAACTCATCATAAGATAGATGCATGTTTTTGGATTCTACTTCATCACAGTGCTCAGAATCATCACTTGGTGTTTATGATATTTTTGCATATTCAATTTCTTCTAGATGCATTTCTTTTCATTTTTGTTTTTAAGGCAAGTTTTTTTTTCTGTGTAGCCTTGGCTGTCCTAGACTTGCTTTGTAGATCAGGCTGGGCTCGATCTCACAGATAATTCACCTGTCTCTGCCTCCCCAAGAGCTGGGATTATAGGCATGAGCCACTGCATTTAGTCTTTTCATAGACTAAAATGTGTTTATGCTTTATGTGTTTCTTTTAAAGTCTCACAGAATATTTCTAAAAAAAATCCTGCTGTATAAAAATTCTATTTTATTTATCTGAGCCCTGTATTATTTGGCTTTCCCTCTAAATGTTTGAAGTAAAACAATTAAGGTATATAAATAAGTAAACATTAAAACATATGTGCCATAGGGATGATAAGAAAGAAATACTTGGTAAAATTAATGGAGAAGGAGGAAAAATGAGACTTTATAGGAAGTAACAGAAATACTTATCAGAAAAGTGGCTTTTAAATAATGAGGTAAGAACGGCAGCCAGTGTGGTATAAGAAGACAGTATTCAAGGAAGGGGTTTGTGTTATCCAGTCTTTCTGGATTATCCAAGGATCACTGCAGAGTGCAACCTTTCTATAACAAGATGATAATGGGTGACAGTACCGGGGTCAGAAGGAAAACATTAAAGATATAATGAGAAGACATATCAGGAAAGTTCTCAAGACCATTTGACTGATTCTGATTTTGTTTTGTGTGGAATGAGCTTTGCAAGGGTGAAACAGAAGTTGATATTATCTATACTGTGTCTTGCTGGCATAATTATGGCTGGTGTGATAGAAGACACTAAGAGTAGGCACCATTAAGAGGAGGAAAAACAGCTGAAAGGCCACTGGCATACGTCTGGAGAGAGATACTAGCAGCTTGACCAGGATATGATGACAGTGACTAATGAGAAGAAGAGAATTCAGCTTCTGATAGGTTTGACATCTGAGCCCAAAAGACTGAATGGTACATTGCTAGAGCTCATTGCAAAAGCTAAGAGGGAATACTTGGTTCCCTACCCTAGATTAGGCACACTACTGTGGTCACGTAAACAAGCTCTGGAAACACTAGTTTTCCTGGGGGGTTTATTACTACCTTTGAATGTGTTATTAAAATTCAGTATGCCCATCAGACAATTTCAGTATGTCCATCAAAAACATGTCAGTCCTAACATCACCAAAAGTGCATTGCATAAAAGCATGGTCTTGAACTTTGTTTTACATCTAGCATTGATTGTTTGGATCTTAGGTCAGTCTGGAGCCAGAGAAGTCAAGGTTACCAGTATGTCTTGCTGGGAATGCTAGTTTTCTGTGTTATGCTCCAGAGAAAATATTTCTGACCTTTCACATTCACTTTCCAACTACACATCCTTGTTTCCAAGTAAAGCCCAGAAAATATATCATAGGGTCATGCAGATACATCATTGATGCTAAACCAAAACAAAATTCACAGAACAAAATTTTTATTTACCACCCATGAAAGTAAACATTATTGCTCTCAAATCCAGATCATGTTTTCTGACTTGGGGTACAATGGAAGCAAGTGAAAGATGTGTGAGATATGTGTGCAGTTTATTAAAAATGTTTTCATGCAACTATTCTTTCTATTCCTGCTGTTTTTACAAGTATTAGAGTAACTTTTAGTTCATGAAAAAGCAAGGCAAAATCAACCCTTTTCCTTAACAACATCTTTCTGTATTTTATTCCAGAACCTACAGATAGGCCACCAATGTTACTAATTGCAAGTCCTGAAACAATTGAGGTCTTCTTCATTAATGGAAGTAAGATAACAACCATAAGCTCAGCCAACAGAAATGAAATACATACTTTAGACTTTATCTATAGTGAAGAAATGGTTTGTTGGATTGAATCAAGAGAGTCTTCCAATCAACTCAAATGTGGCCAGATGACAAAATCAGGAAGATTAACAGATCAAAGGATCGTTAACATTCTTCAGTCTTTCCACAGTAAGTGTTTTAATTTTATTCATTGCCTTTCAAGAATTACTTTTTTTATCCTTCAAGAATTTTCTTTAAGGGTAAGTACGTTGCGTTCTTATCTCTTTACTTACCGTAGCTTGGAGAGCTACATGTTCTGAGTGTGCTGGATACATGTTTGCATGTGTTCACAAAAATAAGGTTCAGTAGATATTTATTCCTAAGTAACATATTGCAGTATTCATTGTAATACTTAATTTAATGCTTCCTAGAGTGTTAACTCTCTTGTAATTGATTCTGTTTCTGAGATATAGTTCAAAATGGGACTGCAAGGATGGGATATCAATAAAAAAGAGTGACAAAAACTTATTTTTATCACTACTAGTTAACTGGATGAAGTATTTGTTTCATAAAACTGTTAGTTTTATGCCAATTGGTTAAAAAACTTGTTGCTAAATGCCTAGGAGTTGTATAGCTGGATCTTGAGGAATCACTATTCCTAACTGAGGAAGTGCCAGATAGATTTCCAAAGTGGTTATACAAGTTTACATTTTCCTTTCTCCACATCCTCTCCAAAGAGGTTGTACAAGTTCACATTCCCACCAGAAGTGGAGGAGGGTTCTCCTTTCTCCATAACCTCTCCAGCAAGTGTTGTCACTTGAGTTTTTGATCTTAGCCATTCTGATAGGTGAAGGTGAAATCTCATTTTGATTCGCATTTCCCTGATGACTAAGGAAATTGGGCTTTTCTTTAAGTGTTTCTCTGCCATTTGATATTCTTCTATTGAGAATTCTATGTTTAGCTCTGTACCCCACTTTTTTCTTGTTTTAATTTATTTTTTATTCATTACACTTTATTCACTTTGTATCCCCTCCATAAACCCCTCCCTCTTCCCCTTCCAATCCCATCTTCCCTCCCCCTTCTCCATTCATGCCCCTCAACAATTCTACTGATAGGAGATGTCTTCCTCTCCTTCTTTCTAATCCTAGTTTATCAGCTCTCATCAGGAGTGGCTGCATTGTCTTCTTCTGTGGCCTGGTAAGGCTGCTCCCCCATCAGGGTGAGGTGATCAAAGAGCAGGCCAATCAGTTCATGTCAGAGGCAGTCCCTCTTCCCATTACTATGGAACCCACTTGGACACCGAACTGCTATGGGCTACATTTGTGCAGGAGTTCTAGGTTTTCTCCATGCATGATACTTGGTTAGAGTATCAGTCTCAGGAAAGACCCCTGTGCTCAGATTTTTTGGTTCTGTTGTTCGCCTTCTGGAGCTCCTGTCCTCTCCCTATCTTACTATTTCCCACATCTTTCCTGAGATTCCATGCACTCTGTCCAATAGTTGGCAATAAGTCTCAGCATCTGCTTTGATATTCTTCAGGGCAGAGCCTTTCAGGGGTCCTCTGTGATAGGCTCCTAACTTGTTTCCTGTTTCCTTCTTCTGATGTCCATCTGCTTTGCCTTTCTGGTTGAAGATTGGGCATTTTAGGCAGAGTCCTCTCGCTTGATTAGTTCCTTTAGGTGTACAGATTTTAGTAGGTTCATCCTATATTATATGTCAATATGAGTGAATATATACTGTGTGTGTCTTCCTGCTTCTGGGATAGCTCATTCAGGATGATCCTTTCCAGTTCCCACCATTTACCTGCAAATTTCATGAGATCCTTCTTTTTATTGCTGAGTAATATTCCATTGTGTAGATGTACCACAATTTCTGTATCCATTCTTCAGTTGAGGGTCATCTGGGTTGTTTCCAGCTTCCGGCTATTACAAATAAAGCAGCTACAAACATGGTTGAGCAAATGTCCATATTGTGTATTTGAGCCTCTTTTGGATATATGCCTAGGAGTGGTATAGCTGGATCTTGAGGAAGTGCTATTCCTAGTTGTCTAAGAAAGTGCCAGATTGACTTCCAGAGTGGTTGTACAAGTTTACATTCCCACCAGCAGTGGAGCAGGGTTCCCCTTTCTCAATAACCTCTCCAGAATGTGTTGTCACTTGAGTTTTTGATCTTAGCCATTCTGATGGGTGTGAGGTGAAATCTCAGGGTCGTCTTGATTTGCATTTCCCTGATGGCTAATGACATTGAGCATTTCTTTAAGTCTTTCTCTGCCATTCGATATTCCTCTATGGAGAGTTCTCTGTTTAGCTCTGTTTCCCATTTTTTAAATTGGATTAGTTGATTTGTTGCTTTTCAACTTCTGTAGTTCTTTATATATACTTGATATTAGTCCTCTGTCAGATACAGGGTTGGTGAAGATTCTTTCCCAATATGTAAGCTGTCATTTTGTTTTGCTGATAGTGTCCTTTGCTTTACAGAAGCTTTTCAGTTTCATGAGGTCCCATTTATTGATTGTTGTTTTTAGAGCCTGTGCTGTTGGTGTTCTGTTCAGGAAGTTGTCTCCTGTATCAATGAGTTCAAGGCTCTTCCCCAGTTTTTCTTCTAACCAATTTAATGTGTCTGGTTGTATGTTGAGGTCTTTGATCCACTTGGATTTTAGTTGTGTGCAGGGTGATAAGTATGGATCTATTTGCATTTTTCTACATGTAGACATCCAGTTAGACCAGAACCATTTATTGAAGATGATATCTTTTTTCCATTGTATGGTTTTGGCATCTTTGTCAAAAATCAGGTGTCCATATTTGTGTGGGTTTATTTCAGGGCCTTCTATTTGGTTCCATTGATCTACCATTATGTTTCTATGCCAGTACCATGCAGTTTTTATTACTGTTGCTCTATAGTACAACTTGAGATCAGGGATGGATATACCTCCAGAAGATCTTTTATTGTAGAAGATTGTTTTAGCAATTCTGGGTTTCTTGTTATTCCATATGAAGTTGAGAAATTTTCTTTCAAGGTCTGTAAAGAATTGTGTTGGGAATTTGATGGGAATTGCATTGAATGTGTAGATTGCT
>JAQQSO010004742.1:0-12538 GCA_028658305.1 Pachyuromys duprasi | reverse complement strand
GAATATCACTCAGCTATTAAAAACAAGAAAATCATGAAATTTGTAGGCAAAGGATGGAACTAGAAAAGATCATTCTGAGAGAGGTAACCCAGAAGCAGAGAGACACGCTTGGTTCATAGTCACTTATAAGTGGATATTTGTCATATAATATATGATAAACATATTAAAATCAACAGACCTAAAGAAGCTAAACAAGGAGGACCCTACGGAAGATGCTTAATTCTCATTCAGAAGGGAAAACGATTAGGCACTGGAAGCACTTGAAGAGAGGGAACAGGATGGGCGCCTACCATAGATGTCCTCTAAAAGACTCCACCCAGCAGGGGATGGATCAAAGTAGATGCAGAGACTCACACCCAAACTTTGGATAGAGATCAGGGAGTCTTATGGAATAGGGGGGGGATATAGAAGGAAACACGGTAGACAGGAGCCCTAAAGGCAAACCAACAAAGCAAAAAAAAAAAAAAAAAAAAAAGCTGGGTTCTAGGGGACTGCAGAGATGGATACACCAATCAAAGACAGTGCATAGAAAGGACATAGACACGCTGCTCAGATGTAGCCCATAGACAGCTCAGTCTCCATGTGGGTTCCTTAGTAAGAGACAGTCTCTGACATGAACTTGGTAGTGTGCTCCTTGATCACTTCTCTGGGGTGTTCAACATAGCCAGCCCACAGAGGAAGAGGATCCAGGCAGACCTGATGGGACCTGATAGTCTAGGGTCAGACATCAAGGGAGTAAGACTATCCCTATCAGTAGACTAGGGGAAAGGCATAGAGGATAAAGAGGGAGAATTTGTGGGACCAGGAGATGAAGCATGGGACAACAACTGGAATGCAAAGTGAGTAAATAGTAAATAATGATAATAATAGCAATTGATTATAATAAAATATCTTTCAAAGAAAAAAAAAGAGAATCATGGCTTCACTATCATAATCTCATATTATGCAAGGAGGGAAACCATCTAATTTCACTTTGGCTGAAATTACTACTTTGTTACTTAAACCTAAGAAAAAAATAAAAGACTATAAAGCTGTCATTAATGTTAACATGACAACAAATTAAAAATGAATTAGCTGTGATTGTACTGAAAGAACAGAAATCAAGCGTGACTGAGAAAACACAAGACATTCTAGTTATTCTTTTGTTTGGTTTTTCTTTGTTTTTGTTTTCAATACAGGGTTTCTCTGTATAGTCTTGCTTGGCTGTCCTGGACTCACTTTATAGACTAGGCTGGCCTAGAATTCACAGAGCTCTCCCTGAGTGCTGGGATCAAAGGCATACATCACCATGTCTGGCTATACTAATGATTCTAATGACTCTATTATTTAAATAGTGCTGATATGATTTAATATGAACATGTATCAATGTAGGTCATTATATATGAAAAGATCAAATACGGAAATGACAAAAAATGCCAAACAGGTATTTCACAAAATAATTAATCTGTGGTCATAAAGGATAAACAGATTTTCATATAATATATTTAAATGTAAGTTTTACACCCAAAGTAATGTTTCTCTTTTTATTTAATTATTTTTTTCTATATAATACTTCCAGACCTCCGTTTTCCCTGACTCCTCTGCTCCCAGTCCCTGTCCTAACCTACCCCTGCATGAAGTTTTCCTTCATTCCCATCAGAAAAGGACAACATCCCCACTTCCCATCAAGGACATCAATCAAATATTACATAAAAAGTTCCCTTGTATTACAATGGATAAGGTGACCCAGTGGGAGAAAAAGGATCCTCAAAACAAATGAGTCAGAGAAAGAGGTTGCTCCTTCTGTTATGACTCCCACAAGAACACCAAGATACACAACTGTGACATACATGCAGAATGCTTAGGTCCATCCCTGAGTGTGCATTCAGTCTCTTTGAACACTTATGGGACCAGGTTGGTTGATTTTTTGAGTTCTCTTGTGATATTTCTATTCCCTCTGTCTACTAAGACCCTTGCTCTTCCCCTTTTGTATGATTTTCCTAGTTCCACAATGTTTGGTTGTGAATCTCTGAATCTGTTTCCATCAGCTGCTAGAAGACATCTCCCTGATGACAATTATGCTAGGCTGCTGTCTATGAGTATAGAAGAATAGCAGAATATTAATATCATTAGGAATCATTTCATTGACTTTTTTTTTCTTTTTGATGGACTTGTTTGGTTCTATCCTCAGTGTCTGGGCTATCCAGCACCTGGTCCTGGGCCCACGAGGAAGTGTAAAGAGTGGGCTCAATCTCATAGCATGGGCCTCAAGCTGGACTAGCTATTACTTGTCCGTTCCCCAATTTCTGTGCCACCTTTAGCCAAGCACAACTTTGAAGTCAGGCCAAATTGTTGGTTGGGGGTTTTATGGCTGGGCTGGTGTTCATTACCTCCACTGGAAATCTTGTGTGGTTAGAGAAGATGAACAGTTCAGGCTCCATATTCCCCCATTCCTCAGAGTCTTAGTTAGGGTCACCCTTGTAGATTCCTTCAATTTCTATTGCATTAGGTTTATACTTCATCCCCAGAAAGTGCTTCCCAGTTTCATTTGTCTCTCCGAGTACTCTCCCCTTCCATCTTTCCCCAATCACCCTGAGTATTCCAAAGTTATCCATTTTATTTTCCTTTCCCTGGAAGATTCATGTACCCCCACACCTTAAACACTTTTTGTTATTTACACTTTCTAGGTCTATAGATTGCAGTATGATTATCCTTTACATTACAGCTAAAATATGAAAATACATACCATGTTTGGCCCAGATTACCTCTGTCAAGGTGTTTTTTTTTTTCTGTTTCTATCCATTTGCCTGCATATTTCAAAAGTTTTTCAACAGACAAATAATATTCCATTGTGAAAATGTATCACATTTTCTTTCATCAATTTTTTGGTAGGGGACCTTTAGGTTATTTCCAGTTTCTGGCTATTATGAATAAAGCCGCTATGAACGTAGTTGAGCAAGTGTTCATGTAGTAGAATGGAGTGTTCTTTGGGCACATGTTCAGGTGTGGCATTGCTGTGTCTTGATGTAGGTCCATTCCCAATTTTCTGAGAAACAGATATATTGATTTCCAAAGTGGCTGTACCAGTTTGCACTCCCACTGGCAATGGAGGTGAGTTCCCCTTGATTCCTTTCTTAACCAGCACGAACTGTCACTTGTGTTTTTTATCTTAGCCATTTTGACAAGTATAATATATAAACGTAGAAATTTTTTTTAATTTTAAATTTATTTCTTATAATTTATTCATTTACATCCTGATTGTAGCCCTTCCCTCGTCTCCTCCCAGTCCCAAACTCTCCCTCCCCCTGCTTACCATCTGACCCCAGACTAACAAGTCTTGTTAGGACTGCTTGATTCTTCTTCCTCTGTGCCCTGGCAATGCCCGCTACCAGGGAAAAATGATCAACAAGTGGCAACAGAGTCCATATCAGAGACAGACTCTGCTCTCTTTACTAAGGGACCCACATAGAGACTGAAATGCCTATTGGCTAAATCTGAGCAGGAGGTCTAGGTACCCTTTATGCATGTTCCTTGGTTGGTACATAAATCTCTGCAGGACCCATGGACCCAGATTTGTTGACTCTGTTGGTCTTCTTATGGAGCTCTTTTTCCCACTCTCGATCATTCTATTTCCCCACTATTTATATGATTTCCTATGCTCTGCCCAGTGTTTGGCCGTGAGTCTTAGCATCTATTTTGATCTCCTGCTTGGTGGAGTCTATCAGAGAACATATATGGTACACTACCATCCTGTTCCCTCTTTTCAACCTCTTCTCATGTCTATTCTCTTTGCTTTTCTGATTGAGAATTAAGGATCCTCTCTAGGGTCCTCTTAGTTATTTAACTTCTGTAGGTTGGTGGATTATATTATGGTTATCCTGTATTATATGGCTAATATCTGCTTACAAGTTGGTATATTCCATCTGTGCCTTTCCTTGTTCTGAGTTACCTCACTCAGGATTATCTTTGCTTATTAGATTTTATGTAGGATTTTAAAACTCTGTCAATTTACAGCAAGAGAAAGGAAATTATTTCAGATCCCAGATCTTACACATTGTTGTTAGAATCAAGACATAGAATGACAATGAATGTCTTTGTGCTCCTTTGCTTAATATAATTCTTATTGTAACAATATTAAATACATCATAAATTAATCTAGGTGTTATTTTCATGAAATAATACTTGGTCATTATCTGTACTAAATAATAGAGTGATTTTAATAGCTATGCTTTAATGAGTGCTGAAATATAAAACAATTTGCTAAATTGGCTCCCAATTTACAAGTTAAACTTATTTTCATTTTCATAAGTAATTGGAAACCACTTTAAACATTAGAAATAAATGTAGCTGGTATATGCAAATAAATGTGCTGATAACTTCTCTTAGTTGATGAAATAAGTACTGTTGAGAAAATAAGGAGATATAGGATGAAGAGGTTGAATTACTGAAGAGACATTTTTTTTCCCGGAACTTAGAAAATGTGAACAAGAAAAGATGGTTGAAATATGATATAATGAGAATAGTCTTTTTTTTCCAATGAAGATAAATTTTTATGAAAAGTTAAAATTCATTTATTGAAAAGAAATAAAGTAAGTATGCAATTCATTATTTCATGTATTTATTCATGCATTTATTGATTTTTCAGCCATGTATGTGTCTGTGCACATGTGATTTGTGCACATGCATGTTTTTTTTTTGTGTGTGTGTGTGTGTGTGTGTGTGTAAGCCTGTAGTTGACATCACACATACTCTGAATGGTCTCCATCTTGTATTTGTATACAGAGGCAGGGTTTCTCCTTTCTTTTGGATTTCACAATTCTGATAGTATAGATAGTCAGCTTGCCCTGGGAAGTGCATCTCTGTCCTCAGTTACAGGGAAGACTAGCAGATTGCCATGCTCACCTGGACTTTCTGTGAGTTCTGCAGGTCTGGGTTCATCCTCATATTTCTCAGTAAATTCTGCAGCCACGAGTCCACCTCCCCAGTCTGAATAAAGGGACTTTAAAGTATATTATTCTAGCCTACAGACTGAGAGAAGATCTTCACCAAACCTACATCTGACAGAGGGCTAATATCCAAAATATATAAAGAACTCAAGGAATTAAACACCAACAAACCAAGCAATCCAATTTAAAAATGGGGTGCAGAGGTAAACAGATTTCAACCGAGGAATATGGGATGGTGCAGAGACATTTAAAGAAATGTATCCTTAGCAATCACGGAAATGCAAATCAAGAGGACCCTCACATTGCACCATACCACCCATCAGAATGGCTAAGATAAAACACTCAAGTGATAGCACAGGCTGGCAAAGATGTGGAGAAAGGAAAACATACCTCCTTTGCTAGTGGAAGTGCAAACTTTTTGCAACCACTTTGGAAATCAATCTGACTCTTTCTCAGAAAATTAGGAATATTACTACCTCAAGACCCAGCTGTACCACTCCTGGGCATCTACCCAAGAGACACTCCACCATTCAACAATAAAATTTGCTCAACTGTGTTCATAGCAGCTTTATTCATAATAACCAGAATCTGGAAACAACCTAGAAGTCCCTCAAACAAAGAATGGATACAGAATTGCAAATTTACATAATGAAATACTTCTCAGCTATTAAAAACAAGGAAACCATGAAATTTTCAGACAAATAGATCGAACTAGAAAGTTAGAATTTTGATTTGTATTTCTCTGATGGCTAAGGATGTTGAGCATTTTTTTAAGTGCTTCTTGGTCATTTGAAATTCCTTTATGGAGAATTCTCCATTAACATCTCTACCCCGTGTTTTAATTGGATTATGTAGTTTGCTGATGTCTAGTTTCTTGAGTCTTTCATATATTTTGGATGTTAGATCATTGTCAGATGTAGAATAGGTGAAAAATCTTTTCCCATTTCGTAGCCTGTTGTTTCGTTCTATTGACAGCATCCTTCAACCCATAGAACATTTTCGGTTTCTCCAGGTCCCATGTATTAACTTTCAGTCTTAGTGCCTGCAATAGTGATGTTCTGTTCAGAAATATTTCTCCTTTGCCAATGCATCCAAGGCTACTCTCCGCTTTCTCTTCTGTCAGGTTCACTGTTTATGGTTCTATATTGAGGCTGTGATAGGTATATAAAGTGAATGAATGAATGAATGAATGAGTGAATGGATGAATAAATAAATACATAAATGATGGAAAACACAATGCCAAGGGGAGCAGGGTGGGCTTACTCATTGACCAATCATATTTTGACTCAAGGTATTAACAAGGAAATTAATGTGGATGACTGGCCCTTATCCAGGTCACCTATTTTCAGGACCCTTGACTCAGCTTTTGCAGACAGGTCCTCTCTTTGACTTTGGCCTGGAATTTAGAATGATAAAGAAACAAGGGAGTGGGCAAACTTCTTGTAGTCAGTTAAATCAAGAAGCCCCAGATTTAGAATAATAAGGAACAAATAAGAGAGCATGATTTAAGTCAAGACATACAACACATTTATGACTTGTGTGTCTTAGTTTAGATAACAAGATAAATGGCAACTTCCCTTTTTCCAAAACAAAAACAAAAACAAACAAACAAACAAACAAACAAAAAACATGAAATATCTGAAGAAGCAGGGTAAGAGTTGCTTCTGGAGCCATATCCTTGTTAGAAAGATAGAGGTAATTCTTGAGATGGCTAGACTCAGGCAACTGTCTCCTAACAGAAATATTACTGTGGTAGAATAGTTAGGCTCTTCTGTTGCCATATTGCCTTGGCTGCTGTTAATTGTGTTCTTACATTGGAGTGTGTGCATATGGTTTTGAGATGAATAAAGACCTAAGAAACATTTTCTGAGTTTGTTTTTGTTGGAGAGATGTTTGTTTCTTGTTTTGTTCTCTCTCTCTCTCTCTCTCTCTCTCTCTCTCTCTCTCTCTCTCTCTCTCTCTCTCTCTCTCTCATCTTCTGGTCTTTGTAGTCTGAATTTCTGGTGGATGTCCTGATCTCTTCTCCAGCAGGGAGTTTTTGTCACATTTGAGGGCTTGACTTCAGGTGGTTAGTGTGGCCTTTGCTCTTGCAGGTTATTTCTGTTCTTTAGAGTGTTATGATATACACTTAAGCAGTGTGTATCTGCCATGTGAGGGCAGGGGCCAAGCAGTGGGGGCAGGTGGTGATAGGCCATGTCAGCAGCTTGGCTCTCTTGGCACTGGACCAAGGGAGTGAGAATGTTAAAATGGAAGGTAAGGCTCTTAGCTGTTCTGGCTGCCAAAGCCTGCACCTGAGCAATAGCTATCTGTTTCTTTTATCGCGTATATCAGACGGGAACACTGAAATTAATAATAATAATAGCAAACACTTAGAACATGACATGGAAAGGATTCATTATTAGTGTAAGCTATCTCCCAGCCTATGAATCTTCTTTTGACAACATGAAGATTGGAAGAAGAGGTGTGAAAGGTTTCTCCTCAGAATATTTAGGAAGAACCTATGCTTTCCCGATACCAGGATTGCACTTTTAGCCTCTAGGGCTATTTAGAGAGACTCAGTCTTTGTTGTTTTAATCTGCTATGCTTGAAATAGTTTACTACCTTACCAGGCCACAGAGGAAGACAATGCAACCACTCCTGATGAGAGCTGATAGACTAGGATCAGAAGCATGGAAAGGAAGACCTCCCCTATCAGTGGACTTGGGAAGGGGCATGTGCAGAGTAGGGGAAGGGAAGATGGGATTGGGAGGGGAGGAGGGAGGGGTTTATGTGGGGATGCAAAGTGAATAAAGTGTAGTTAATAAAAATTAAAATAAAAAGAAATAGTTTACTACAAAAACTCTAGGAATGTAATTATCAACACCTGTAAATTCTAAAAGATGATTCTTATTTAGAGCGTGTGAGTTTTATTGCACCTAAACATTGAAGTTCATTCATTATTTATGAAGGTGAATGGTATTTCATAATAACAGAATATTTCCCTCTGCTTTTATAAAATATTCACATATTTAGCTCAATTTTACTAAAATTATTAATAATTCTGTCTTGTGGATACTTAGAAACAGTACTGTTGGAGGTACCCAGCTGGTTGAGGTTGCAGTTCTTGCCTGGGCTGGATAGCCATTATGAGCTCAGGACTAAAGGCAGAACTCCCTCCCCTAGATTGGGTCCCCTGATCTCTGCCAGAATTCATTGGGAGAGCAGTCTTTAGACTGAGACTCCCCACTATATATATATATATGTCCCTTGACACAGCTACCTGATAGCTCTCCTCTCCCTGAGCCTATATGGTAATTAGTACTGCGATTCTATTCTTATGATAGGAGCATGCTCTGTAATCAAAATCAAGCACCCTTGAAGTGCATAGTTCTGACCAATTATGTACATCTGTTGTTGGACACCCCCACCCATTCCCCTAGTGGTATATTGCCTCTAATCTCTGGAATTAAAGTTTAACTAGCCATCAGTTGTTACTGGGGTGTGTGATTCCTGTAAGGTTCTGGTTCTTACAGGCCATTCCACATACACTTCTCATCTCCTGCCGCTCCTGACTTCCTGGGCTGCTAAAAGGCAGCCCCCAGGAAGGGGGAGAACCATACATTACTGATATGAGTCATTTTGTATAAATTAAAAATATCTTTGGTAGGCATTCCTTACACACAGCCAATAGTACCTCTTACATTAACTCAGGATTACCAATCCATATTAGTCAGTATCTGCTGTACGAATCAAATTCATGAAATATTTATCATAATGATATAAATACACAACTTTGTTGGAATATTGGTAAATTAATATTTATCAAAAGAGGATTCATGTGCCAGGTGGTAAGAGCACACAATTTTAGTCCCAAAACTTAAGAGGCAGTTTCATGTGGATCTTATAGCTTGAGGCCAGCATGCTCTATACAGAGGTCCTAAAAGGACAGCCAGGAATATCCAGAGAAACTTTGTGTAAAGAAAAAGAAAAAAAGAATAAAAATTATTTATTTGATTTGCTTAACTGACATAAACTACATACTCCAAAGCTCTTTTTCTGCATGCTAGACAACTCAAGAACCCAGTAATTGCACAGTACATAAATATGAATGACTCAATAGTCCCATTCTGGTGGTGAAGGCTTCAAGCATTAGCCAAGAGCTACAGGTCTTCAGTTCGCAATAGAATGGCAAAAAAAGGGGGTGGGGGCTCCGCTTTAAACAGTAGGTAGCAGCACCAGGAATAATAGAGTAGATGCACTTACAAGTAAAGTGTGGAATTGTATAAGCAAAACAACAGGGCTTACTTTGGACAAGATTTTCTTGCTCTTCCCCCTGTGAGAAGGTCACTCTTGCAATAAGTTCTTCTAGGAAAGAGTCTCATGGATCCATATCTCTCATTTGAGTGGGATCAAATCAACATGGCAGCTAAGACAACCATTGCCTTAAGTCTCCCAAGCAGATTTTATTAGTCTCATATGTGGAATTGCAGGAATAGCAGAGTCAAGTTGTCGTATTTTCTCTATTCCAAGTACACACACACACACACACACACACACACACACACATGTGTATGTGTGTCTTAAAACTTCATCAATTCAGAAATTCGCATTTTGTACGTTTTCTTAGAAAATCTTAGAAATTGCTAGTTGTAAAGTTAAGAGATTCTGTAAGTTTTTTTTTTCTCATATTTCTCATACCATAGAAGCATGGCTAGAGTGCAGAAGTTGTTCAGTAAATAAATGTGTGAATATTTTTATAACCATGAGAACAAAACAGAAACAAAGCTTTAAGTTTTGAAGAAGGAAACATGCACTCTATTTTTCATACTCTTAATGAGAATTTGTGAGCCTACTTGGATTTATTTTGCCCCATATCTTGTTATGCTTTGGCTCCAGAAAAGCTGCCTTTGTATATTCTTCAAAGCACCTAGCTTGTCCTGGTTTATACACTGGGTGTCTGCCTCAAGGCATTTTTGAGAGCAACGGCAATTTGACTTTAAGTTTACTTTTGTGTCTTCCTCTCAACATTCAGGTACCCTCGGAGAGTTATTGTATGCATTATTTTTATCAGGAACATCATAGTTTTCAACACATAAGAAAATTCTATAGGTCCTTTGGGAGAAATTATCAGACTGACTATTAGCGATTTAGGTTTAGGAAAGTAGATAAGGATCCAAACTATGAATTAAAATTACATGGTATTGAGACAATCTACTAATTCCTAGACCTGCTCATTCATTAAGATACAAGAGACAGTTCTCAGGTGTTTGGTGATGTGCATTGAAGGTATAAAAAATCTGTGAAAGTTTTCAATGGGTTTTGAATTAAAAAAACTACAAACAAAACTTACTACTATCAATTTAACGTTTTGCTGCCATATCTATTAGGGTTGTTTCTCTTATGGCAACTTATAAATAGTTAAGAAACATTTAAAGACTATATTTCAACTGAAATGATTAACGCTGCTTCTTACACATCAAATATTTCTCAGTATTTCTCCAGTGCCATGTCTTCCTGCGTACTGCCATGCAGCCAACCATAGTATTCATGAGTTCCTCATTTGAAACTGTAAGCAAGCCCACAATTAAATCTTGTCCTTTTTTTCTGTTTCATCATCATCATCATCATCATCATTATTGATTGCAATTTCTTCACTTTGTATCCCAGATGTGGCCCCAATCCCACCTTCCCTCCTCTTCTCCCACTTCCTGTCTCACCCTTAGCCCACTGATGGGGGAGGTCCTCTTCCCCTACTATCTGACTCTAGCCAATAAGGTCTCATCAAGACTGTCTGGATCTTCTTACTCTGTTGCCTTGTAAGTCCACCTCACCAGGGGTTGTTGAATAAAGAGCAGGCAACTCTTTGGCACTGTTGGTCTCATGGTGGAGTGATGGAGGCCCTTGTGATCTAATTTGACTCAGACCTTTTAAAGTCTGAATCCAGAACTCTGACTTAACACTGACAAAGCTGGAGGTGTGGATATGAGCTTGCTTTCTAAGAGGCTTGGCAGTTGGACAGTAAAAATAAGCAGCAAGACAAAGGAGATAGCTCAATGTAAAGTCTCTGGATCATGAGTCTGATAGGCTCAGTTCAATTCCTGGAATTTCCATGGTGAAAAGAGAGAACAGGATACTAAAATATGTTCTCTAATTCCATCAAGTGTACTGTGGCATGCACTTAGTCTCTTCCCCACAGTGTGTGTATGTGTGTGTGTGTGTGTGTATCTAACTGAATACATGTGAACAATGTAAAACAAAAATTAGTCTTTGAGACCCTTTCCTTCTATTGGGCTGCCTCTTCTAGCCTCAATACGAGAGGATGAAACTAGTGTTACTACTTCTTGATTTGTGAGGGCTGGCTGATATTCATAGAAAGTCTGTCCTTTTCTGAAGAAAAACAGAGGAGTAGATGGGGCTTGGACAGAGATGGGAAAGCACAAGGGCTGGGAGGAGAAGTGGAAGGGAAATTGTGGTCTGTACACTATATCAACTGATCAATAAAAATAGCATTATAACAGTACTAATGTATTAGCATAGAGGGACAAGTAAACTAAATTTAATAGATAAATATGAAGAATTCTATTTTCAGTTCATTGAGAAAGAAAAAGCAGATGTCAAAAAAGCCCTGGGGCTACTTGAAAATGTTGAGTTGTTAGATAAACAATCCAGTTATTGATATACACAAAACTTCGAAGTAATGCTTATTCCTGGCATATGATTAAATTTAGAGAGATTCCAATTTCTAAACTCACTGATGTATTCTGAAACTGAGGAGTTTCTTTCATCTGTTCTGATTTTATTCACAAATTACATACACTTTAAATGAAAAACAATGAATATCTATGGCTTTATTTGTTAATTGCACTCATTGTTATACACATGAGTGATGCCACAAAATATATTTATGTTTACAGTTAGTTATTTAAATTGGAATGTATATTTTTTGCTAAGGCCTGAAAGTAATTTACTCAAGAGGCTGTGAAATTAGGACTGTATATTCAAGGCCCTCTAAGGCTCCAGAGAGAATTTAAGGGTATTTTACACAACATACAAGACTGTGTCAACACATACACACAAATACTCACACTTATATTCTAATATTGCATTGTATTATAGTATAGTATATATAATAAATGAAATATTATTAGTCCATTGATTAGGTAGTGAATAGCTTTTTGGAAAATATTCCTCATTGAGAAGTAATATATATATAATTTATGTATATATTATATATATAAATATTTTATTTATAAATAACAATAATAATTATTATTTTATTATAATAAAAATATTTTATTATATATATAATATATATGTAATATATATATTTTTTAATTTATTTATTTTTATCTCAATCACAGTTTAGGTACTTTGAATCCCAGGCATAGACCCCTCCCTCATTCCCTCCTACCCTCTCACGCCCTCCTACATCTCCCTCCTCCCCGCCCCCTCCAAGTCCACCAAGAGGGGAGGACCTCCTTCCCTTCCATCCAACCCCAGCTTATCCTGTCTCCTCAGGGCTGGCTGCAATGTCCTCCCCTGGGATCTAGCCAGTCTGTCACTCCCGGGCTTGTATGGGGGAGGGTCAAAGGGTCAGCCATCAAGATCATGACTGAAACAGTCCCTGTTTCCCT
>JAQQSO010004741.1:0-12538 GCA_028658305.1 Pachyuromys duprasi | reverse complement strand
GCGGATATTAAAACTCACAATCAAGCCTCTGGCTGAGGGCAGGAAGTAATAATAAAAAATAGGGGAAGTTAGTAAGACTTGGGGAGAACAAGAGCTCCACAAAGATCAAACTGAGCAGGGCACAGGGGTCTTATATGAGACAGTTTCTCCAACCAAGGACCATATATGGATATGGTCTAGAACCCCTGCTCAGATGTGGCCCATGATAGCTCATTGTCGAACTGAAGACCCTAGTAAGGGAAACAGGGACTGTTTCAGTCATGAACTTGATGGCTGACTCTTTGATCCTCCCCCAAACATGCCAGGGAGTAACAGCCTGGCTAGATCCCAGGGGAGGACATTGCAGCCAGCCCTGAGGAGACAAGATGATCTGTGGTTGGATGGAAGGGAAGGAGGTCCTCCCCTGTTGGTGGACTTGGAGGGGACAGGGAGGAGATGAGGGAGGGATGGGGGAGGGTGGGAGGGAGTGAAGGAGGGGGCTACACCTGGGATGCAAAGTACCTAACCTGTAATTGATATAAAAATAAATAAATTACATAAAAAAATCAAGTCTCTGAAGAAAGAAATCCAAAAAGATATCAGAAGCTGGCAAGATCTCCCATATTCATGGATCAGTAGGATTAACATAGTATAAATGGCCTTCCTACTAAAATTAATCTACCAATTCACTGCAATTCTCATCAAAATACGTACACAATTCTTACAGAGCTTGAAAGAAAAATTCTCAACTTCATATGAAAAAATAAAAAACCCAGAATACCTAAAACCATACTGTACAATATTTTCTAGATGTGTCTCCATCCCTGATTTCAAGCTGTACTATAGAGCAACAGTAATTAAAAGGGTGTTGTACTGGCATAGAAAACAGACTAGAGGATCAATGGAATTGAATTGAAGACCCAGAAATAAACTCAGACACTTACAGACACCAGATTTTTGACAAAGAAGCCAAAACCATACAATGGACAAAAAGACAGCATCTTTAGCAAACGGTTCTGGTCTACATCTAGATGTCTAGATGTAGAAAAATGCAAATAGCTCCATACGTATCACCCTGCACAAAAGTAAATTCCAAGTGAATGAAAGACCTCAACATAAAACCAGACACACTAAATCTGTTAGAACAAAAAGTAGGGAAGAGCCTTGAACACATTGGCACTGGAGAGAACTTCCTGAACAGAACACCAACAGCACAGGCTCTAAGAGCAACAATCAATAAATGGGACCTCATGTAACTGAAAATCTTTCGTAAAGCAAAAGACACTGTCAACAGAACAAAAGGACTGCTTACAGACTGGGAAATTATCTCAAACCAATCCTACGTCTGACAGAGGGCTCATAATCAAACTATATAAAGAACTCAAACCAAATAATTCAATTAAGAAATGTGGTACAGAGCTAAATAGAACATTCTCAACAGAGAAATATCTAATGGCAGAGAAACACTTAAAGAAATACTCAACATCCTTAGTCCTCAGGAAAATGCAAACCAAAACAACTCTAAGATTCTACCTCACTCCCATAAGAATGGCTAATATCAAAAACTCAAGTGACAATACATGCTGGAGAGGATACGGAAAAAGGGGAATCTTCCTCCAATGCTGGTGGGAATGCAATGTTGTATAACCACTTTGGAAATCAATCTGGCACTTTCCCCCCAAACTGGACATACAGCTACCTTAAGATCCAGCCATACCACTCCTGGGCATATTCTGAAATATCCTCAACCACACAACAAG
Organism: Pachyuromys duprasi; assembly: GCA_028658305.1. Taxonomy (NCBI): domain Eukaryota; kingdom Metazoa; phylum Chordata; class Mammalia; order Rodentia; family Muridae; genus Pachyuromys; species Pachyuromys duprasi. The sequence continues at coordinate 10,799 of JAQQSO010004741.1, read as the reverse complement.
GACATTTGCTCAGCTATGTTCGTAGCAGCTTTATTCATAATAACTGGAATCTGGAAACAACCCAGATGTTGCTCAACCTGAGGAACAGAAATTGTGGAACATTTACAGAATGGAATACTACTCAGCAATTAATAATAAGAAAATCATTAAATTTGTAGGCAAATGGGTGGAACTAGACAAGATCATTCCTGAGTGAAGTGACCCAGAAGCAGAAAGACATACATGGGATATAATCACTTATAAGTGGATATTAGCTATATAATATAGGATACACATACTAAAAATCTACAAACCTAAAGAAGCTAAACAAGGAGGACCCTAGGGAAGAATCTTCATTCTCATTCAGAAGGAAAGACAGGATAGACATTGGATGAGATAGAAGAGTGGGAACAGGAAAGTAGCCTACCACAGTCATCAAAAGACTCCACGCAGTTAGGGATTGAAGCAGATGCAGAGAGATTCAAAGCCAGAGAAAATTTTCAGTAAATATTAGGGCAGAGCACAGAGAGTCTTATGGAAATAGAGGGAGATAGAAGGACCCAGAGGAGACAGGAGCCCCAAGAGACCATCAAAGGAAAAAAAAATGCAGGGCCCAAGGGAGATTGCAGAGACTAATAAATCAACCAAACTCTATGCATAGAGATTATCTAGACACTCTTCTCACATGTAGCCCATAGACAACTCAGTCTCCACATGGATTTCCTAGAAAAGAGAGAAGAGACAGTCTCTGACATGAACTCGGTTGGAAATATTAGAAAAACTCAAAGATGATTTAGAACTAATGTGAAATATGGAGGCATATGAACTATTTGGAAAATAGACATCACAAGAATTTGATGAACCAACTGCCAACACACACACACACAAGAGTTGTTTGGGGATGGTGAGATCACCTTACAGTATAGCAGAAAGTGTGTTGTAAAATAATAGAATAATGCCTGGCAAGGAAATGTGGTAAGACAGAAGAATGTTCTACTACATAGGTAGTTACTGAAACCTTTAAAGAGAATAATGTCACAAAATTAATAAAAAGCTTACTAAACAAAACATTCACTTAGTAGATGGATCTGCAGCTCCATAAATATTTGAAAAGCATAAGTAGACCAAAAAATGAAAAGGCCCTGAAAGCAGTCCTGGAGACTATAACAATAAGCAATTTCTCCTAAAAAATATCTAAGCAAAGTAGAGAGTTTCAAAACCTCTACGAATCACGATATGTAAGAGATGGAGAAAATAAAAAGAATAAAGAAATTCATGCAAAATATCAGCTGCTTTGTTTATTTTTGGGAAGTGACAAGTTCTTAAAACACTATTACAACAGTTGTCCTATCATTTCACAAAACATTATAGGTTTCTTAGTATTTCCTCTACAGTTCCTCTGTTGGTCCCATTACCATCTATAATGAAGCTAATGTTAGGAACTGGTGAAGTTTATCTATATGGGTTATTGATGAAAATGGGTGGAAGACTACTCTAGATAGGATATTGATGTATGTTCCAGGATGGCTGGGTCTTTCTCTTTCTCTGGACATTTTTCAGGAAGTCTCTTCTTTGTCTTATGACCTCTCCTTGCCATCTCTATAGATGATCTCACAAGCATGGTAACAATATTTTTATGTTAATACATCAGCCTAAGATTCCCAAAATGTACAGAAGCCAATGGTTCAGACTTTCATAACATTTTTACTGGGACCTGGCACAATGTAACTTCCTCTATATAGTCCCACTAATCGTTCTTCTTTCATTTTCCAGCTTCCTTTCCGGTTACTTGGTCTGTTTCCTTACCATAAGCATTCACAAAACTACCCTGTGGATTTGGATGATGGCTTTTACCCTCCCTGAAAGGTTATCTTAAATCCTGTGCACTGAATGTTAGTTGCATTGAAATTCATAAGAAAAAAACCATTCATATGGACGGGGACTACTGGGAGTGTCCGTTTAGCAGCTATTATACATTAGTGCTCCAGATCGCACCAATTTGTAAAAAAAAAATTCAGTAAATATTAGAGCTTCCTGAAAACACTTATGAAATGAATTACTGTCATATTTGACAGAAGGCAAAATGGAGGCTGAGAAATGTTAGTTTAAAGTTACATATGTAACAAGTAGCAACATAGATTTGTTAAACTTCAGAAATTTCATTTACAAACTTTCCCACATTATTTTAAAATAAAATAAAAATTTTATTGGGATAATGGAAGAGTAAGAACATGACCGGGTGAGGTGCTTCCATGTCTAATTTAAAGCAGTCCAACCACAAGAATAGCAGCCCAGAGGACAGCATGCTATAAAGCTGCTATGTCTGCAAAATGAAAAAAAGCCCTTCAAAGACACCATTTTCATCTGAGCCTGCGGGCACAAAACTTAGTTTTCACTTTACAAATGATAGTCACAGACCATGAACACCTTTTTAAATGCTATTTTTCAAGGCTGAGAGCAAACGTTCCAATTATAAAAGAATTGATCTTGTTAAACTTATTCTTAAATTTTTTATTTCCCTCCTCAGTTAATTCAATTTCCCTCTCCAATGCATGAATCATCGAGACATAATGTGAACATTCAGCCACAATAGAAGAGGATGTTACGTTATTTGGATGTATTTGAGAGACTTTAGACACAGCAGTCAGGCAGGGTCGAATGAAACTCAGTTCTTATCTACAGCAATCAGCACCATTATTATTATTTTTTTGGATAACTTTGTGAAATATTTTCTCTTTTCTTTTGAAATATTTCTTGTAATAAAAAAGAACATGAATCTTCTTTTGTTTTTTTTTAATCCAAACTAAGAACAACTTTAAAAACATATGTGGGAATCTAAAATTTCTGTGTTTACCATGGGCTAGGTATTATTTTAGAAAGTTTCTCTTTGTATCAAGTAATCTGTATGATAATCACCCTAGAATATGTTTAAAAGAGAAGAGAAAGCAAGACTCAGAGAAGTTCCATGTCTTGCCTAAGATCACATAACCAGTCAGAAATAGCAATTTAAGAATCTGAATGCAGAACCATCCAACTTCAAATTCCATGCATGTTAGCTACTTGTGAAGCTTAAAATCTCATGGCCATTTGTAACCATAACGAAGAAACTAAATATTCATGGACAGAAAAATGACTAAATAATATATTAAAGTAGACATTGTAGCAAGAATCAGAAAGGTGAGAATCTTGATGCTTTTAAGAAAGGATTTGGGAACAGGAGTCATTTGTTCTCCATTTGCAGAGAAGGAAATCAAAATCAGAGTAAAGCAGACCCCAGAGACCCTCTCTTTTACCAGGATTTCAGTCATGAAATATTTTGGAATTGCCCTCGTCCTTACTCACTTCATTTTAACCCAGAAACTTCTGACTGCGCATTTGCCAAAGGGGTTTTACTATGGTAACCTTCAGCATACACAAAGAACACAGTCAAAACAAATAGCTCTCTTTAAATGTCATTATAGGGAGTAAAATTCTATGTGGTGTATTAATGGGCCTCCCACAGTTAAATCCTGGCATACCACTTTGAAAAATGTCCCCTGTGGGTATCGCTTAAACCAACAAAAGTGAGGGAATTTGAGAGTTAAGAGAAAACCTGATCTCACTCTAGTGGGACTAAAGAGAAGACAGAAGAGTAGAAATAAAGGAATGAAAATTTAGGGAAACAAATTAAATTTGCTTTGTTTTTATCCTTTTTAAGGCTATTTTAATGGGGAAGGCCTAAAGAGACTGCGAGCTATTGTTTTCTGTACACTCAATTGCCTTATAGTTTTGAATTAAAAAAAAAATCTTTAATGAAAGTAGGAACCCTGCCTTTGGGCTTAAGAAATATAAAGAAGAAAAACATTATGTATTTCTCCCACAATCAGCGGACGATATTCACAAAAGATCAGGGCAATGCACTAAGTGTGTGTGTGTGTGTGTGTGTGTGTGTGTGTGTGTGTGTGTGTATGTGTGTGTGTGTGTGTGTACTGGTTACCTTGAATGCACTGCTTATCTGATATATTGGCTACTCATTTTCTAACCTCATTCAGGAATAACCTGCTCTCTAATGTTGATTTAAAAACTGAGTTATCATAGCTAATAGACCTTGGAGAGTTTATCTATATCAGAAGGATACAAGTGATGTACAATGAGAAATTTTCATAAAACATTTTAATACTTTCAGTAGTTTTCACTATATTAATCTACTAATTATTAGTCAATTGCGTCTTTTTCAAAGCACAGCAATGACTCGTCATTTGTCTTTTCTCTGCCTGGGTTTGATAGTTTCAATCTATTCTTTGACTTTAAGGATATCTGGGAGATTTCAATGCTCACCTTCTACAAGGATAAAAAATGAACTGTGCATGATAGCAGGCACCCCAAATCAGAGTGTTTATAAGTTTTCTTTACTTAAATTAATCTCCTTTTCCTTTACTTATTCCCATCAACTATGTTTTTAAAATAAAATTCTATTCCTACAAAGCCAACGTAAAATAGTATCACACTTGAACCATGCATTACCTATTTTAATCTGTATAGCATTGCTATAGAAAAATACTGTAGACTGGGTAATTTTTTAGCAATAGAGGTTTCCTTGATTGTGTGGATATATGGGTGGGTAGATAGATGGTAGTTAGATGATGATAGATAGACAGATATGGAAAGCAAGCAAGAAAGAAAGAAAGAGAGAAAGAGAAAGCAACTTGAGGTTTTACTTGGCCTCAGAGTTCTGGGGTACAGTCCAGGTATCAGAAGCTGGAGGCAGTTGGTCATATGGCATCTGCTTTCAGGAAGCAGAAAACAATGATAGTTGGTGTTCACACAGCTTCCTCTTTCCTATGCTCTCTAGGGTTCAACACCAGAAAGTAACATTGCCCTTCTTGAGGGGTGAATTATTTCCATTTTTTTAACCTAATCAAGATAATTCCTCCCCAAGTATATCCATAGGCTAACCTAATCTAAATAATACCTAGAGTTTTGTTTCACAGATGATTCCTCATCTTGTCAGATTAACAATGAATATTAATTGTCATAACAATTTTTGGCAAACAAGTTGTGACAGTTAAAAAACACATACAGATTTTGCTACTTCCCGATCACTTGGCTCAATCAACATAATGTCATCAATATAGGAGGTCACTTTAACATTTTGTTTAACAGACAGGTGATCAAGAGCATTCCAAACCATGTTTTTGTGAAAGGATGGAAAATCAATATATCCTTAAAGTAAACAGTAAAGAATACTTATGGCCTTCCCAGCTGAAAGCAAATTGCTTCTATTGGTCCTCATGGAGGTTGGTATCAAAGAAAAGGCACTTGTTAGAGCAATATCTGAATACTACACACCAGGAAATATGTTAATCTGTTCAAGAAGGAAGCAACATCTGACAGAGCAGCTGCAATTGGAATCACTATTTGATTAAGTTTACTATAGGCAATTGTCATTATACATGATCCAACTGTTGTCTGCACAGACCAAATTGAAGAGTGAAAGAGAGATCAAGTGGGAATTAACTACAACTGCTACACCTTTCGAGTCCTTAATGGTAGCACTAATTTCTATAATTCTCCCAAGAATGTGATACTATTTTGAATTTACTAATTTTCCAGATAGAGGCTATTTCAGTGGCTTCCATTCGGCCTTTCCTTTGACTACAATAGATTCCGTCCAATACCTGAAGTTTTCCTGTATATGTCTCATGGTCCTGGTATCTCCATTATCTTAAACACTATATTTCAACTCAGACTTCATCACAATAGCTTCATACAGAAGTCCCTATATGGGGTTCCGGTATGGAGACTCTTACTCTAAAATTTATTGTCTAGCTCCAATACATATAGTTGGGTGTCAACTTAACACCTAATGCATTACGTTTAAGGCACAACTTTCTACCTCTTCTATTCACATTTTCAAGGCCATATAATGCAAGATATGTTTAGTACAACTTCAAAAGTTCCCCTAGTCAAACAAATACAGAGACGCACCGCCAGACAATACACAGAGACTGAGAGGCCTTGGAACACTCAGCCTTAAATAGGGTATATCCATCAAGTCTCTTGATCAGGGAATTCTATGGACTATGGAAGAGGAGGAAGAAAGAGTTTAAGAGCTGGACAGAATGGAGGACTCCAAGTAATTGATGCCTTTTAGACACAACATATCATGACTTTGTAAATAAGAGGCAAGAAGCAAACTGGGTCAATCATAGGAGATCAAGTAATAACAGTCCTAATAAGAGAGGCTGGTAGCTTAGGCTAACATGCCAGTGTTAGACAAGTTGAAGAACTTGCAAGATGTTTTTGAAGATTGAATCAACAGTCCTAAATACCAATATGATATGGGGTAAGTAAGAGGGGAAAAATGACCATTTAATACTGGAGTGACTTGGGGGTAGAGTATTGGTAATTAAGTACAGGTAAGTCTTTATGCTCAAGAGACTTACGCTTCAAGTAATTTTACAACACATCTTTCCAACGCTCTTGTCCGAGTCTAAATTAAAGCCACACGATCATTTTAGAACATAATTTCAAATACACATATTGCATGTCACTGTTAAGGCTACTTTACTCTGGTTATCCCACCTCTAAGGTCAGGCGGCATTGGAGTAGACATTGCGGGATCAAGCTAAGAGGAAGTTGAGCAGGCTATTGTTCTAAACCTATTAAACATGAATAATGTAAGTCATTCCTTCGTTTAGCCATGTTCTTTTGAAAGACATCTACAGTTCCCCCTAATATGGAAACAGAAGCTATTTATTTATCTTTTGAATCAGACTGTTTTTGTGACTTGCATTCCCCAGGTGATTATTGCAGATGTGAAGTCTTAACCATCAACCTGGAGAAGACATGTAACTTTTATACTCATCTCTGGGATCTAGCTCCCCTATAAAGAGGTCAAGATAGTATGAAGAGACAGAAAATACCAGGAAAGAATGGTCACAGTAAGTTTTTGGATTATCTTATACAGAAAAAGGCTTATTGAGATATCTGATGTGTCTCAGCATGACAGCAACTTCTACAGATAACGACAAAGAAACTACCTTTTCTTTGTACCTCAGTCAAACCACACCAGATGACCACACAAAATAGAGGTAAGCCATTGCCAACAACATAAAACTTCAAATACTCAATCAAACAACTGCAAGCAATAAAAAGTTTACTGTTGGAAGCCACTGCATTGTAGAATATTTTACACAGCAGTAGGAAAGTGGCATGAGTTTGATTTCGGTAAAATATATTCATGTGGTTGGCAGTCACTTTAATATACGATGAGGTTATTGCTTTCTCTTCTCTTGCAGGCCTGGGACGCAAGAATACTTCTGTTTCACAGTGTACTGACTTTATTGGAAATATGACACCAATGTTTAAAGGCCAAAATCATAGAGTAAGACAAATGTGTCCTGTGGTATCTGGCACCCAAAGAAGAGGATTAGAAAAAAAGTAATGCCAAAATGTGCATACAATACAAGAGTAAGTCTAAGAAAATTCTTCCAAAATTGAGTTCTTTAAAATTCTAAGCAAAGTATTAGGAGGTTGTATGCATATGATTAACAAAGAGTTTTGTATATGATATATAATCTACAAAGTCACCACACAGTTTTTCTTTTCTGAATGCCTTCTTCCTACAGTAGAGCTTCCATGTAGCAGAAAGTGCTATTCAAGCTACCAAGTGAGGGAAACAATTAATACTCCTCCTTAGCAGCAAGACCTGTGAACCACAACAATGAAAAGCATGATACTCACATGTTGCTGGCAACCAACGATTGTTTAATTGGAGTTAACAGCCACTCAACAGGAAGGAAATCATACTGGGTATGTGTTTAGGGCTAGTGAGGTCATGGACCTTAAAAAAGAATCTACTACCACCACTTTGCTAAACCAGCACAAATCCTTATAATATTGTAAGCTTTATCCTTGTACACACAAAGAAGTGTAGTTATCATCCCTCATCAAAGAAGCTTAACAAAGATGCCAAAGCCATACAATAGAAAAAAGATAGCATCTACAACAAATGGTGCTGGTCTAACTGGATTATCTACATGTACAAAAATGGAAGTAGATGAATATTTATAAACCTGCACAAAACTAAAGTTCAAGTGGATCAAATACCTCAATATAAAACCAGACACACTAAATCTGTTAGAAGAAAAAGCAGTGAAGAGCCTTGAACTCATTGGCACAGGAGACAACTTCTTGAACAGAACACTAACAGCTCAGGCTTTAAGATCAACAATCAATAAACAGGACCTCAGGAAACTGAAAAGCTTCTGTTAAGCAAAGGACACTGTCATCAAAACAAAATGACAGCCTACAGACTTGGAAAGGATCTTCACCAACCCTATATCTGACAGAGAGCTAATATCTGGAATATATGAAAAACTTAACAAGTTAAAAAGCAACAAACCAAGCAATCCAATTAAAAAATGGGGACAGAGCTAAACTGAGAATTCTCTATAAAGGAATATAGAATGGCAGAGAAATTCTTAAAGAAATGCTCAACTGCTCAACGTCCTTAGCCATAAGGGAGATGCAAATCAAAACAACCCTGAGATTTCACCTTACACCCATCAGAATGGCTAAGATCAAAAACTCAAGTGACAACACATGCAGGAGAGGTTGTGGAGAATGTGGAACTCTCCTTCATTGCTGATGGGAATGAAAATTTGTACAACCATTATGGAAATCAATCTGGCCTTTTCTCAGACAATTAGGAATAGTGCTAACTAAAGATCCAGCTATACCACTCCTAGGCATATATCCATATATGATAAAGTGTACAACAAGGACACTGTTCAACTATGTTTGTAGCAGCTTTATTTGTAATAGCCAAAACCTGGAAACAACCCAGATGCCCCTCAACTGAGGAAAGGATACAAAATTGTGGTATAGTTACTCAATGGAATACTACTCAGAAATTAAAAACAAGGAAAACAGGAAATTTGCAGGCAAATGGTGGGAACTAGAAAAGATCATCCTGAGTCAGGTATCCCAGAAGCAGAAAGAAACACACGGTATATACTCACTTATAAGTGGATAGTAGACATATAATATAATATAAACATACTAAAATCTGTACACCTAAAGAAGCTAATCAAGAAGGAAGACCCTGTGTAAGATGATCAATCCTCATTCAGAAGGGCAAGTGGGATGAATATAGGAAGAGGGAGAAAGCAGGGAACAGGACAGGAGCCAACCACAGAGGGACTCTGAAAGACTCGTATTAGATCAGATGGTAAGACTTATGGCTAAACTTTGGGCAGAGTGCAGGGAATGAATGGGAAACTGGAAATACCTGGAAGGGGCAGGTGTGCAACAGAACCAAAAAATCTGGGCCTAGGGGTCTTTTCTAAGACTGACTCCAACCAAGGGCCATTCATGGAGATACCTAGAGGAATCCCTGTACAGAAGTAGCCCATGGCAGCTCACTGTCCAAGTGGGTTCCCTAGTAATGGGAACATAGGCTGTCTGTGGCATGAACTCATTGGCTAACTCTTTGATCACCTCCCCCCTAAGGGGGGTGTCAGCCTTACTAGTCCACAGAGGAAGACAATGTAGCCAGTCCTAATGAGACCTGATAGGCTAGGTTCAGAGGGAAAGGGAGGAGGACCTCCACTATCAGTAGACTGGGGAGGGTCATGGAAAAAGAAGGGAGAAAAAGGCAGGATTGGGAAGGGATGGGGGAGGGGACTACAGCTGGGATACAAAATGGTTAAATTGTAATTAATAAAAATAAATTAATAAAAAGTGAAAATATATCTACTCTTACAGCAAATGGAGACCTTCACAGAAGAAGACAACTGTACACAATACAGAAAAAAAATGGATCATGGGGAGCACAGTGTCAGTTGATACATCTACATCATAGCTCCTAAATCTATGGCTAAGGGAAGCTCTTTAAAAGGGGTCTTATTAAAGACTATAAGATCCAGAATGCCAGGACTTCTGCTATTAAACAGTCTCTTCTGGAACTGGCCACATATACAAGACCAGAACAGTAGTTCTCATCTAATATAAATAGACATGTTAATGCAAAAAAGGAGAAGTTTCCTGGGTGTCCAATGCCTAGACAAATAACTACAGGTAGCTAATAATTACTAGGATATGGATAATTAGTCTCTGCCAGGCATGAGCTCCATGGTTATCTACTAAAAACTGGTCAGTGCTAAGACCATAAATATCCAAACAATAAAAATAGGCTCAGTCAGGAGATCCAAGATGGCTGCCAGGAGAGGACACCATGTCTGAGGAGTAGGACAGCAGAAACAATGCAGCGACCAGGAGACTGAACTCTGGGACCTAAAACACCAGCATTTGTGATTGCCAGGTGAGTGGAACTCCTACAGCGAGAAAATCAAGTGGGAAAATCCTAGGGACACCCAGTTATTCCCCGCAAAAATCTCCGGGTGACCAGCAGCTCACAGCTCTGATCTGAACGAGCAGCCACGCTGGGCGCTGGCAGACACAATACCAGACTGGGTCTCACAGCCTCTGGGGCAGACAGAGGAGGAACTGGATACCATTTCGACTGACCTGCACACTGCGGGTCCGCCAATAACCACCTCAGTCCCTGTGTGAGTACACGGGCCAGTCAGAGAAAGACCCAGCGGGCATACACCAGGTGCACACCAATCTTGACCACCAGAAACCACCTCGGTCCGTGTGTATGTGTGTGTGTGTGTGTGTGTGTGTGTGTGTGTGTGTGTGTACATGAACCAGACTGAGAGGGCCTAGGAGACCATTTTGACTGGCCTGCACACTGCAGGGCACACACTGCTCAGGCCCGCCAGCGAACACCTCAGTTCGTGTGTGTGTGTGTGTGTGTGTGTGTGTGTGTGTGT
>JAQQSO010004740.1:0-12539 GCA_028658305.1 Pachyuromys duprasi | reverse complement strand
CCCTCCTGAGGCCCTACCTCTTGAGACTCTTTAACGATACAGCAGAACATCAGTGTAAGCTTGGGAACCTTCCAGCCACACTGTTACCAATGCCTCAGACTAGAATTCACAACTAAAGTAAGGGAACATTTGACCAGCACGGTAATGAGACATTATATTGGGTTGGGGAGATGGCTCAGTGGAGAGAGTGCTCGTGCAGAGACCTGGCGATCTGAGTTTGAGCCTCAGTTCTTACGAGAATTATTTCCCAGCATGCACACGTGTACTGTTACATGTCCATCTCTGCATTCACTAGTAGTTAGTTAGTTAGTTAGTTAGTTAGTTAGTTAGTTAGAAAAACAAGTGTCAACAACTGGAAGCCGCTGCAGCAGCGGTTAGGAGCCAGAGTTTGTACTAAATGCTTGTTATACCAAGGTCAGCCACAAGTCTGTGAACTCCTGGCTCCTGTTCCAAGATGCCGGGGAAAAAAAAGGCAAAAAGAATCTGAAGAATATAGGGAGACGAGGAAAAAGTTAAGAGCAGAAATTAATGGAAAACAGAAACGTAGTCCAGTGCTTCTAAATCCGAACAAAACATTGGCACATCAAACCAAACAAAACCGCTGGAGGGCAATGCATCGTCTCAGGTAGAGGTGAAGCTTTGTTTAACCTGCACACCAACCCACATACAGGTTTACAGAAAACAAACAAACAAACAAATAGGGCGGTGTTGAGGGAAAGAAATATTGTCGCCCATCTTAAAAACATCACCGAGAATTAAGAATGAAAAGGAACTTTAAAAAAATTTTAAAGAAATCGCAGGCTTGATGTAAAGGCTGAGAGTCTTCCTATGAAGGAAGGGACAAAGGTGCTCCTGTCATGTTTGCTATCTAGCATTACACCTGAGATGCTGGCCAGTGCAGTGGGGGGAAGATACTAAGGTGTCAGGACTGGAAAAGCGAAGGAGCCTTAGCAGCATGCCACAGTAGAACTACCAGAAATTCCAAGTTAATTATCAAGGTTGTTGAATATAAGGTCAATTTAGAAAGGTTGTTGATGACTGTATCCTTAATGGAAAACAACTAGGAAACAAAACATTTTAAATGTAAACAGCAAATTCTTTGGAAGTCTGAAGTAACTGAAAGGCATTTGCAGTCAGAATGGCCGCTTTTGCTGGGGATCTGTCAAGTGGGAACCTCTTCCATCCTGAGAATGCATGGACGAGTTCAAAGGTGGAATATACGAGATCTCACTGCGGATCGTAAGTAACAGGTGGACGTTTTCACTTGGTGTTGATGATGGGAGCACTTTGAACCTTAAGGGAAATGTTCTCCCCATACCAAAGAATTCCATGATAGACCTGTATTACAGAGGCAAGAGTGAGCAAATGAGTGTTACGTGACAGGACGTTTCCTGGGGAGATGCAGCACACACGCATGTGCACACACACACACCTACTCACCCCAGATAGGTGGTAGCCCATGACAGATCACACAATGACAGGCACGGGTATGAACTAGGTCTCAGCACGTATCTGCCCCAGAGGGACAAAGGGCAGAGATACGGGACAAAGGCAGGAGATGGAGGAAGATGATGAGAGAGAAATGGAACAAGGGAGGGGAGGAAGATATTTGCCCCAAGTGACGAAGGACAGAGAGGAGACAGGCGTAGCCCACAGGCAAATGGCAACTTAGAAAGGTCAAGGGGGAGGCCCTGAGTTAGGCTGAGGTGTTTAATTTTGATTGGGCATGCTCATTAGGTGAGCCAGAGGGGGCTTTCCATGTTGGGCTTCAATCCTCTGGTAGCTGGACCTTGGTGGGCAGGAGAGGAAGTCCGAATAAGGGAATAGACCTTGGTGGCAGAGGGAATGGGGTAGGGCAAGGCCTGCCAGAGCCATGTTTGCATACTTAGGCCTGGTATAGTCCTTCCTTAAGTAGGTGTCTGTGTGTGTGGGGGGGGTGTACAAGTAGGTGCAGGTGAGCATAGAGGGCAAACAGTGGTGTTGGGTGCTTTGCTCTCCACTTTGTTTTGAGGGGAGGTCCTCTTTGGCTGGGTGACTGGCTCAGTGAGGTGACTGCAGGCGTGTTCCTCTGCACCTGCCTCTTCCACGCTTGTGTGGCAAGCGCTTCGCCCACACCTTTCTACTAGTTTTTAAAGCTCAGGCCTCTTGGTGTGCTTCCCAATAAATGCCATTCACCTGTCCCTTTCAAGAATACCTAATTATACAGCATGGCTCTCTGGTCCAAAATAGTTGAGTCTAGAAGTGTTTTGCTGTTGAAAGGCTCTCCTTCTCTTTTTAATTTGAGTATCTTCCAATCTAATTTTAAACTCCAAAGGCTGAAATACCCCTAAGCCTGAAACTCAGATTTGAAAGTATTTCGGATTTGGATTATTAGCTTAAGGAAGTACTTGATCCGTTATTGGAGACTGGGCTAGTGTGGTTAAAGGAACAGTCAATATTAGATTTATCTATCTGTCTGTCTGTCTATCTGTCTCTCTATCTATCTATTTGGTGCATTCTGAAGTCTAAGTCATTCCTGTTCTCTGTAAACTGTGCTCATTTAACTTGAGCCCTTCGTTTGACCACTGGGGGTGCTGTTTCATACTTGCCTTTGTGCTGATTTTCTAACAATATTTTCAATGACCAAAAACAATGTATTTTTAAATTCAGTTCTGTGTTTCTCTCCTGTCTGTCAGCCCCCCGATGACAGTTCATTATTGCTGCTGCAAGCAGAGCTGTATTTAACCATGAAGAACCACGAGCAAGCCCTGCAGGGTGCCGACGCCGTTTGTCAGAGCCCTCCTAACCAAGGTGACAAGGCCCACTGGCCTTGGTGATGATCTGTCTGATTAAGGTTATGGTGTGAGTGAGTGTGTGTGTGCCTGTGTGTGTGTACAGTGTGTGCATGTGCGTGTGTGCTGTGGCATTCACCCGTAGGATTAAGGTTGGGATGCCTTCCTCAGTTGCTCCTCCACCTCATATTTTGACTCAGGGTCTCTCACTGAGCCTGGCATCCAGGCATGAGGTAGACTGGCTGGTCAGCGAACCCCTGGGGTCCCCCTTTCTCTGCCTGCCAGGATGTTGCCCTCCCAGCTTCTGTCACATGGGTAGCTGGGTTCGAACTCAGGCCCTCAAGCTGGGCAGTGAACGCTTTGCAGCACTGAGCCACTCCCCAGCCCTGGGTCACGGTGTTTACATTGTGAGTTAGTACAACTGTGATTAGGACCTGCAGGTAGCAGATAGTGTGTGTTTTCTCTGTTTTTACAGTTGTCTAAGCCTAGCAATTACTTCATGCTAAATCTAATTAAAAGGCCACATTTATTCGTGGGTTCAGATAGCGTTTAAACAGTGATGTGCTTTACTCTTGGTACCTACTATATTTAGCTCAGTAGTTTGCAATCAGCACCATCTCAAAATGCTTATTCAAGTTGCCTGGCAGCAAATGTGTTTGGGATTTTGAATACTTTCATATTTTAAGCATGGTTCCATATATTATGTGTCACAAGGAAGAGACAACTATAATCCCATGCTTTCTGCTTTATATATAACTTACAAAAGTAATTTAAAATTTCATACAGCATAATATAGTATTTTTTTTGTAATTTGTGGATGAAAGAAAGCTTTATGGCATGGGACTTTCTACTTGTGACATCAGGCCCATGCTGAAAATACTTTGCATTTTGGGACAGTTCTAGTTTCAGAGTTCAGGGTTAGAAATGTTCTTCCTGTATAAATATGGTCAAAAGTTACATAAAATTAAACCCAAAGAATTGAAGAAAATTATGATACCTTTTGAATAACAGCAAATTCAGCTGACCTTAAAACAGTTATAAGTTACAAGACTAAAATTTGGTAAAGAAGTGAATAGCACTTTGTACTCAGAAGGTGAAATACAGGATAGTTACAGAAAGAGTGAAAAGCCCAGTTCAAGTATCAGAACAGAAAGGAAAAAGAAATTGTGTGGGATTGTGAAATGGTATAACTTATGTTCAGTCAGAACCACTGGAGGGGAAGAGAGGAAATGGAGGCAGAGAAAAACTGAAAAGATAGTGGCTTTCAAACTTAGTGGGAAACAATTTCAGATTCTCAAGATGAACAAGAAACCATGCAAAGTAAATCACAATCAGTTTGCTGCTTAAGCCAGAGTTGTGAAGAAAGCCTGGAATGCAGTAAGAAAACAGCGTCCCAGGAAGCAGCAACGGGATGTTAACATCTCTTGAGAAGTGAGGGAGGCCGGCTGCCTGGGAACAACGTATTCCGAGTGGGAAGAGAAATATCAGTATGTCCGCACAGCAAGACCAACGCTGTGGAATCTGCTAGGAATTCCCATTAGATGTGAAGGCGCAGGGAGACTTAGATGGCTGTAGAAGCATATTATGAAAACACAAAGTATACGAAAATCAAATGGTCACATCAGTCTCAAAGAGTAAGGGAGAGAGCTAAGGAGTATCTGAGAGACAGAGGCAACTTAATTGGTCCTTGTGGACAGTGCATTTAACTATGGCTTTTGCATCCTTTTTAATTCCTGTTGGATCCAGAGTGCATAAAACAGTATCTAGATTCAAAATGCTGAAGTCTTCAAACAAAGGTTCTCTCAACACAGCTAAAGCTAGACATTGACAAGAGCAACACAAACCCAGGAAACCCTTTTGCATCTGCAACTTATTCCTTAAGCAACCTTTTGGACAGATAAGAAATAAAAAAGGAACTATCAAACATTTAATATTAATGATAAAATACATTATACATTTAGGTTTTAGATGTAGTTAAAGCCATTCTTGAGGAAAATTTATATTATTATCCTCTCCTATTAAAGGACAAAGTTCCCAAATCAGTAACCACTGAAAATTAATGACATACATTATATATTTAATTTCTACATGTAGTTAAAGCCATTCTTAGAGAGATATTTGTTTTATTATCCTCTCCTGTTAAGGGACAAAGGTCTCGAAATCTAGTCTCTCTCTTATGAAACCAGACTAAGAAGAGCAAACTAGAAACAAGATGAGGGTCTGGAGGGATGAAAGCTCAGCAGCCAAGAAGGCTTGCTGCTCCTCCAGAAGAGTTGAGTATGGCCGCAGTGGGTGGCTCCCAACTGCCCCAGGTCCAGCTCCAGGGCATCCAACGTCCTGCTCCCTCCTCTGCAGGAACCTTCACACACGTAGCATACATGCCCAAACACATAAGCAAATACAAATCTTAAACAAGACCAAAGTGAACAAGAGGAAATAAATGTAAGATGGACACTTAACAAAGGGGACCAGAAAGCATGCACCATAAAAACAAGAATTTGCTGAGGAGGTAGGTCTTCACCAAACTTTGAAACTCCTGATCTTCAAAAGATACTGATGCAGAGATAAAAAGGTAAACACAAATTAAGAACATTTAAGACTGTATGGTAAGGAGGAGCTGAAGGGATCTTCCCAATCTGCAATAATTCACACAAACAGTTATGTGGTTAAGGAATCTGAGCAAGCACTTGACTAAAGAGGATCCGAGAATGTCAAATAAATGCCAGAAATATACGCTACCTCTTTATTCCTCTTTATGCCTCTGTGGGCACCCACATCTGTAGCACGCACACACGTACCCATGCTAGTATGTATAATTATAACTGTTTTACTTGTCATAATTTATATTTTGAATGCAGATGGTGTGTGTCTGGCTTTGATCTTCTGTTCCTGATTGCTTTAGGCATTCAAAAATTTTGCTAAGTTATATGCATTTAATAAATATAAGCAATAAAATCAGGTTGATAGATTTCATTTTTTTCTCAGCATGTCCCTTAGAACTTCTTTGGGCACAAATATTGGTTGCAGTGATTCCTGAATTCTGGATGTAGTTGTATTCATTAAAGGATGAAGCTTGTTGAATGGGGAGATACAGTGTACACACACAGACACACACACCTAATCAAATTGTCCTTACACCTTTTCCAGAACGGTTGTATATAATCTTGCTGTGTTTGAAAGTACATTCTCTATCTTTGGGTGAATTCAGGGTCACCATATAAAAGCTCAGATCCTCTCCTGATTGGGAAGAAGTGCAGAAGTGTTAGAGGAATCCATCTACTGCCTTGCTTTAAATCCCAAATGTAACTCCGTGAAGAAAGACACAGAAGGTATGGGTTCTCACAAACTTCCTCCCTCAGGGATTACATGTAGCTTTGTGCCATGCTGGGCATCCTTGCCTGTAAACACAACACATATAATTTCAAATGCCAATGACATTGCCATTAGTGATATAGTACTCTCACACACCACACTCTGTAACTTCTAATTAAGCACGAAGCAGAATGTCTAGAGAGATGGCACACACACACACCCCAATTGGTGAGGAGAGATTGATGCATGAGGCCTAGTTGCAGCACAAGGAGACAGCATTGGTGCTAGAGCTTGTGGGGGACCCAGTGAGGGGCACTGTGACGTGTGCAGCATGTACAGCTGGGCTCTGCAGACTGGTATGCAGGAAACTTCTCCTCGCATGCTGCAGAAGTAGACCATTGCATCGTGCCTAATGTGGGAACTCTCCCCAGCAAACACCTGACAATCCTTATGTCGTGTTTCCAGAAACTGGGAGGTTTCGGTTCACGGTTGTCAGTGTTTCCCGGTTCACAGTTTAACTTCAGCAGCTGCCAGTATGTCTATGTTATAGTTTCTGCTGGTCGGTATATTTTATTTTGTGGTGCAGTAGAACACAAGTCAGCTCCTCCTTCTTACAGTTGTGTGAAATCACTTTAGATATTTAAGAACAAGCAGATGCTGAGACTCATGGCCAAACTTTGGGCAGTGCAGGGAGTCTTATGGAAGAAGAGGGGGGTGGGGATAGAGGGACATGAAGGGGACAGGGGCCCCACAAGGAGACCAACAAAGCTAAGGATCTGAGCCCTGGGGTCCCTGCAGAGACTGATGCACCAACAGAGGACCATGCATGGAGAGGACCTAGACCCCCTGCTCAGATGTGGCCGATTGGCAGCTCAGTCTCCATGTGGATCGCCGAGTGAGGGCAGCAGGCACAGCCTCTATCATGAACTCAGTTGAATGCTCTTTGATCACTCACCTTGCCAGGCCACAGAGGAAGTGGATCCAGGGAGTCCTGGTGAGACTTAAGCCATGTGCAGATGGCAATAGTGGAAAACTCCCCCTTTCAGTGGATTAGGGGAAGGGGCTGGGGAGGAATAGGGAGGGAGAGTGAGACTAGGGAGAGTTGAGGGAGGGGGCTTCAATCTGGATAATAAATTGGATAATAAATGAATAAATTGTGAAAAAAAGAAAATTAAAAATTAAAAAAAAAGAACAGCTTTCTTTTCGTGAAACACCATTTTCTCACAGAAAAGGGTGTCTAGGTTTTCCCTCTAGACACTTCCTCCTTTACCCTGGGTTTCATCTTCTCCGTCTGGAGACCACATGTGGAAGTCCTACCTCAGGAAATGCCTTGCTGTTGGCCTGTAAGCTCACACTGCCTGCTCCTGCTAGAAATGAAGTCAGCTAAAATAGACACACATGGTTTGTCTAAAACGGAGTTTCCTGGGAAGTCTCTGTTTTCTCTTGGGCCGTTGGCTGGATCCTGAGCCGGCCTCTGGTTTCCCACCTCTGTGGCGGTTTGTCTGGGTGATGACGCTGAGCCGCGGCTTAGCTCCTTCATCATGCTGGCCACACAACCCCTGCTCTGAAAGCGTGTCTCCTCTCAGGCGGTCCTCACGCCACTGTTGTCTGAGAGTTGGAGCCAGCTCAGATGGAGCACGGGCGCTGAGCTCTTGGGGTTTTGTGAGTTCTTGTCCAGCCTGGTACCACTTAAGTCGTGTTTCTCCCCTCCAGCATTCTCTGGCTGATGGACACATTTTATCACAGAAGTGACATTAGGCCGCAGATATGCCTGAAGCGTGGTGCTGTCCCCCGCAGCTGAGCCACGCACGCAGAGCCACGCACGCAGAGCCACGCACGCAGAGCCACGCACGCAGAGCCACGCACGCAGAGCCACGCACGCAGAGCCACACTGACTTCCCAGCTGAAGCTGCCGCTGTTGCTGCTTCAGTTACTGACTGCCACACTTTCATTTAAAAACAAAACAAAACTTGTCTGAGTTTTTAAGGTTTCATTCGCGTCTCTTAGTTTCTTGGACCCCCTTGGATCCAGCTGAGTCTGCATGGTTTGGCAGCGGATTCGAATGCCTGGCTGGAATTCCCCTATCATGGTATGTAAATCTTGAGCCAGAATTCCTGCTCCCAGCCCATAAACAGAGCAGCCCTCTAGCAAACCCTCAGTCCCTCAGGTGACCACACCTTGGGTCTAACTTGAGATCCCTGCAGCCTGTGCGCCTCCCACCGGTGACACTTTTGGGTTCTGTGCAGCCTGTAGGAACCAGACAGAACACGTTGGTAAGGCAGGTGGGGAGGCTTAGAACCCACAGTTCTTAACACGTTGCCTCTGGTTTTTAAGGTGTCTGAACTTTAAACCATGGGCAGTTGGAATGTGGCAATTATTTTTCAGTTTTGGGGGGGGGCCTGGTTAGTGTCTGCTGACTCTAAAACTTTAACACTTACTACAGACATTTTCCTCTAGAGTGTTCTACAATGTGCTCTCTCTTCTTGAAAATTTTACAGGTACTATGTGAGGTGTTCTTCCCAGCTTCTGATGATGAGCACCAGACCTCTACATCGTCCACCCAGAGCCAGCCAAAGGTCCACTGTGAAGGCCAGAGGAGTCCCCACAAGCCTCTGGAAGCATCAGGTGGCCACACTAATGCAGACGGCCCCGAGGTCTGGACCGCATGTGTCTGGCGCTGGGTGGCTTCACTGTGTCAGCAGTTCCTTGGGCATCATGGCGTCATATGGGCTAAATGTCAATCTTAGTTAACACTTACGAGTGAAGTCAGTGGGACTAATGGAACAGTGCAAATGGAAACTCTGGAGGGCCTCCAAATGTCCCCACATGCTGTGCAAAATCTCCACAACATCAGGAGACCCGATATTGTTTTGTCTTGGAGAAAAGAAAGCGGGGACTGGTCCAAACATATGATGTAGTATTTATACATTGATTCGTATGCTACAGATATAAAGGCTGCTGCTCTCAGAAAGAAGTTATCCTGTGTTTTACCATGGAAAGCAGGAAGTACTTCTGATTGCCCGATCGAGTCAGAGCACAGCCCCTCTGGGGGTAGACCCTGAGCGTGGTCTTCCGTTGTGACAGGATCTCTGGATGGTCCTGGAGCAGCTGCGGCAGCTGGCCTGGCTGTCTCCCTCACACTGAAGTTGCAGCTCTGCCCACCCGGGCTTTATAGAAACAGGTGCTGAGAATCCAAACCCGGGGCCTCCGGCCGGCACAGCCAGAGCTTTACCCATGGAGCCATCTCCACAGCCCCGAACTGGGGTTTCTCCCAAGGCTGCTGCCTGGTTGGGTTTGGTTCCTTGTATCCTGTGGTCCTTGATTATCAGGCCTCCCTTCTGCTCCATCTGAGAAGTGCTGAGGAATGCCCGTTCTTCGGTTTTATCTCTTATCCTGGGCCTCCACTTGGAAGAGAATGCAAAGGCCTTGGAGAGTGTCATCCCGGCAGCACCGAGCAAGTTAAAGAGGCTGCTTCCAAGTGAAGATGAGTGTGACCTGAACACCCCTGAAAAAATTCCCAAGAAAGGTCAGCAAGCCGTTCCTTGCTATGATACTCTGATGTTGAAGGCATCAAGTGTTAGTCAGTACTCAACTCATTTCAAAAAGCTCGTTACATGAGTAAAATCCATGAAGAAATGATTATACCAGCTGCTTTTCTAGAGTTAACTTTGCAGGGATTTTATAGTGAAAAAAAAGAGCACTTAGATGAAATTTTAGTTTTTCTGAATTGCACCAATTTGATAAATAAATTCTTGCTTTATACTCACTGGATAAGATTCCCCCCCCCCCCAGAATCCTTTGTTAATGGTGATCTTGGCACATTAGCCTGAAGTGGTAAATTCAATGTTTGGTATCTCTCAGAAGTTGAGGTGTTAGTTACAACATTTGAAAACCTTTTCAGATGCAGAGTCCTCAGCCCAGAGGAGTGTGAGCTCTTCTGAGGAGCCAGAGTTCACAATTGACATGACTGATTTCGAGTGTGCTCTGTGCATGAGCTAGGATGGGCCAGATTACATGCTGCTCTTTTAACAAGCAAGCCTTTCCGAATTTGGTAACTACATGCAGGGCACCATTGGTAAACACACACACACATACACACACATACACATAAAACCATATATATCCCCTACTAAATGTGTGTGTGTCCATGTGTGTGCACACATGTGTGTGTCCTAATTTGAGTTACTGTAGTTGTGCTAAGACACTGTGACCAGAAGAAAATGGTTTTATTCAGCTTACACTTCTACGTTCATAGTCTGTCACTGAAGGAAGTCAGGACAGGAACGTCCTTCTCTCCAGGCTGCTCCATGAACCGGTCACTACCCCTTGCGGACATGCATTCTGCCTGAAGTGCCTGGGGCACTCCCTGGCCACGCTCTGCACTGTCCGCTCTGCAAAGATGAGCTTTCAGAAGTGAGTGCCGTGGGCAGTAAGAGGCTCTCCTCACACTCTCCATGTTTTCCTTCTGCATCCATCTACTTGTTACAATCAGATTTATTTCATTGAAGACGTGTCATTTCCCACCTCTTTCATTAGTTGAAACACATACGGAAGCATGAAGTGCAGAATGAAGTTAAGTACTGAAGTAACTTTCAGGTGTGATCGCTGAGTTAGCTGGAAAGCCGAGGGCAGAATATGTATCTGGAGTTTTTATAGATTCACAGCAAGTACTTCGATACATTTAGTGTGCATTTAGTGTGCTCCTGAGTCTTGTTGTCTCTTTTAGGCCCTGTGTAGTCATCAATTACTGGTATGTTTTGTCTGAAATCAAATCCAGTGACATTTAGGGTATACAGGAAAGCTATTTGTTGATATTTGCCCAAATACAACTCCGGGGTCCACGTGTATTGAGCGTGCAGACAAGACAGGTGGAATGCTGCAGGCAGAGCTGCTGAGGCCCTGCTGTTCTCGCTCGCTTTCCCCGAGGCAAATTCCTCAGCCTCCTGCAGGGAGCAAGGGCCTCTTTCCCATCCTCACGTTCAGACTGCCAATCCTTGTTTTAATTATCTCCCAGAAACATGCAACATGCAATCACTAGAGTAATGTGCTTCCCTCCTTCCCGTTCTCTCCCTCTAACACGCTAAGCACACATGCCCAGACTCACTCCCAAGCCTAAATTAACTTTTAAAAAAATCTAACATAACTAGAGAGTGTTAAAGTTAGGCAAAGTTTAAAGTGATTGTAAGTGTTTAATTGACTGCCAAAGCATGCTAGGATAAGCCATCACATCAAAGCCTTTCTAAAACGTGAGTACTTACCTGCGGTCGTGAGTGACATGGCGCACTCGAACTATTAAATTTTGTGCACATTGCATCTTTCCAAAATTCTCAGGGATCACAGCATGGACCCCTGTGTCGGGCTATTCACATGTGCAATGAGCGTGGACCCATTCTGAGCATGCACATTGTTTCATCCGGGAGGCTCTCTATAGTCTTCCCACACTGTTATAGTTCCTTGCCGACAGGCACATCTACCCTGCTCCCCACGCACCCTGTTCCCGGGGCCAAGGGGCCTGGACATGGCTCCCTCATGCTTGTCAATTCCAAAGCCTACCCTGTGACCATTTGTAACGCAAGCTTTTTCTGCTGTCCCAGGAGGGGCTGTGTGAAGAAACAAAACCTGGCACAGGATGAATGTGGATAAAAATGTCATTAAATACCCATCACTCTGCGCTAAAGAGAGAGAGAGAGAGGAGAGAGAGGAAACATCCTGGAGGTTCCCTAAGTATAAGCCTCTTCAAAGACGTCCAGCCTCCAGTCTTCATTGTATGGCCAGCGAGCGCTAGTCACCCGAACAACAAATGCCAGCCAAGCCTTCCTCCCCAGCACAGCACAAGTTCATTCACCATCATCTAACCTTTTTTTTGTTATAGTTGTTGGAAACCAGAAATTTTAACGTAACTGTTCTGGCTGAAGAACTGATGTTCCAGTATTTATCAGATGAGCTGAGTGACAGGAAGAGGATTTATGATGCAGAAATGTCAGAACTGTCAAAGTAAGTGCTTATGTCACGTGAAGTTGGTCCTTGGCGCAGAATAACGAGGAAATTCTTTGTTGACATGGGCCAAGCATTGTCTTAGATTTTGGTTTTCTCATAAAATATTTTTTCTGTTCTTTAAATAGGAAAAAATGTTAGTTGCAAAATATCTATGGACATATAATTATAAGTAGTCATGCTGCAGCTCATATAGTGGTGTGGCTTAGTAATGTTTATTATTAGCCCTAGATTATTACAGCGGTATTATCTAACCGGCTATCACAATCAATAAAGACACAGACACCTGCTGTATTTTAGAATAGCCTCATATCGTCTGGGGCATGGCAGATATTCCTTCCTAAGCTATCTTTATCCCTCAAGCCCCCATCCTAGGCTATCTGCTCCAATAATTTCTGTCTGGGCTACCTCCTACCCAGAATCCCAAAATACTTGCTAATGTTCTTTGTCTGGACCAATTTC
>JAQQSO010004739.1:0-12539 GCA_028658305.1 Pachyuromys duprasi | reverse complement strand
GTTTTGATTTGCATCTCTCTGATGGCTAAGGACGTTGAGCATTTCTTTAAGTGTTTTTCTGCCAGTCTATAATCCTCTATGGTCAGTTCTCTTTTTAGCTCCATACCCCATTTTTTAATTGGATTATTTGGTTTCTTGCTTTTTAACTTCTTGAGTTCTTTATATATACTGGATATTAGCCCTCTGTCAGAAGTGGGATTGGAAATGATCCTTTCCCAATCTGTTGGCTGTTGTTTCGTTCGGATGACCTGACAGACCATCTTAACGAATAAGAAGATTACTACAGTGAGTGTGTGTGTGTGTGTGTGTGTGTGTGTGTGTTTTATTTCTCACCTACAAAATAGTGAGGTATGAAATTTCCTCTGAAAATACCAAGTTCATCCTTAGTACTTCCCACATGTGTCTGAACCAAATCTAGCATCATAATCAGTTTTGATTGAGCTGTTATGTTCTACCTTGTAAGTGGTTGTTCACAATTATGAATAAAAATTTCTCACTCATTTACTCGTTGCTGACTTTATCTTCTCCAAAGAAGGAAGTTCCAACTTCTCTAGCAGGACTGCAGAGTCCTTAGCAGTATGGAGTTCTCAGGAAATGTTTGAAAATACTGTTTAGGTATACGGAGAGAGTTGTACCTTTTGTTGATTTTTTTTTATTTACAAATTTTATTTTATTTCTTCAAGAACATTTCAAAAGAGGCCATACCCTTACATTCTCTAAAATATCCAATAGGGACTGTGTATGTATGGGTGTGTGTGTGTGCATGAGTGTGTGTGTTTAAGCATGATATTTTACACAAACTTATAAAAACGTTCAGTTATTTCACAAACATTTGGACTAGTTAAAATGCATTTAATTTAAATTGTGCTCCTATTTATATTATTAGATTATCAGAAAGTGAAAGGATTTTTTAAAGAATAAATTACCATGCTGATTGGCATATATTACAACAAGAAAAAGACTGTATGTTGCTGATGTTAAGCATTGTAGTCACGGGACTGGACAGACAGCTCAGTGATTAAGTGCCCTTGCTGCTCTTGCAAAAGGCCTGGGTTCAGTTCCTAGAAGCCACATGGCAGCCCACAACTGTTTGTCACTCCAGGGTAGAAGACCCAGTGACCTCTTCTGGCCCCCACAAGCACTGCACAAACACGGAGCACTCAGAAAAACAGGAAAAACACTGATACAAGGAAAAGTAAATAATTTTTTAAAATTACATTGCTAACAAAATAATTAATTTGGGTATTACTAACTCCTTAGTGGTCCCATGAGACATGAACAACTAACAAAATCAAGTTTAATAAGACTGCTAGGTAGAAATAAGAAAAAAAACGGTTATTTTCTAGTTCTGACAGTAACCGGTTTAAAAAGATAATGGGAAGGAGGATATAGAGATGGCTCAGCAGTTAAGATTCTGGCTGCTATTCCAGAAGACCAGGGTTCAATTCCCAGTGCCCACATGGTGTCTCCCAAGCATCTGTTAATTCACAATGTGGTACACAGATATATATGCAGGCAACACACCAAGACACATAAACTTTTTTAATATTTGATTAAAAAACATAATCAGTGGACAAAACACTCAGAGTACCATCATAACTCTAGGAAAATTTTCAACTTCTAGAAAGATAACCCATAAATCCTTTTTACTGTGTGGCTCAGGCTGGCATCAGATGGGTGGCTCTTTCCTTGTCTCTCTCACCAAAGGGTTGAGATGACAGGTGTGAACCACCACACGCAGAAAAAAAAAAAGGTTGAATATAGATCTCAATGTGACAAAGGGAGGAAAGAGAGGGGGGAGTGGGGGATGGAAGAAATAGGAAGAGGCATAGGGGTGAGAGAGAGAGAAGGGATGGGGAGGGAGAGAGAGAGAGAAGAGAGAAGGTGGGAGACACTGGCACAGAGAGGAAAAACAGAGATCATAGATCTCATTAAAGAATAGCACAATTACAAAATGGAAAAATATGCCGGACATAGTCGCACATACCTTTAAAGCTAGCACTTGGGAGGCAGAGGCAAGTGATCCTCTATGAGTTCAAGGCAAGCAGGATCGAGTTTCAGGATGGCCGAGTGTGAAGCTGTCTTGAAAAACAGGGAAAGATATGACATGTTCCCAATCAGAAATGATTATTCTTTCTTTCATGGCTGCTGAGACCACAACCCAGGTCTTCTCTGCCACTGAACACATCTCCTGCCCTTATGTTCGTCCTGTTTATTTTGAGAAAAGAATTCAGCTTGTTTACTCATGCTGACCTTGAACTCATTCTGTGTCTCTGTTAATCTGTGAACTGACAATTCCTCCTGTGCCAGTCTCCCCGGGAGGGAGCTAAGGTACAGGCCCGCACCATCATACTTAGCCTCCTGATCAGAAATGACTTCAAAATTAGCTAGTTTCTACAATTCTCTTCAAAAGGTTTTCTTTATTAGAAGCAATCTTTCTGGGTAGACTTGACACAACAATGTCAAAGACTTGGAAAGGACAGGAGAGGCAAACACTAGCCTGAAAACCTTATGAAAGGAAGAGAAACATAAGAGAAAGAACAGAATGCCAGATATGAAAATAGATTATAATAACGCAATTAAAATCATCTATTATCAGCCAAATAACCAACAAGAATCTGCGGTTCAATTATTGAACTTTCTCATGAAATTGGCATGTGTACGTAGGTCAAACCAGATCACGGGGCCACACCACGTGATGTTACGCTGGCAAAGTCACTTGGAGATCCCGGGTTCTCCTGAATGAGCTTCTGTGATGTCGCACCTGCTAGCATAGTGAGCTAGGTGCAAAGGTGGCCTCTCACCCTCTTACCACCTTGGCGATTTTTATGACACTTTTCTGTCCACATGACTCCTGGCACCATGCTGCTTTCTGTAGTCAACGGTTGGGGCCGGGGAGGGTGGGGGGGGGGGCAGAGGTGCAGTTCCTGGATCTGTGCTTCACTAAAATTTTCTTCTGTTGTGGCTGACACATTTGAGTTGGAGCTAATCTGCAGTTCTACACCCACTGATAGCTTCATTCTGTATTCACTATAAGCGATAAGTAAAATTAAAATTATGCAAAAAAGAAGAGATTATTGAAGGTACACTTACGCTTTAACACAGAACAAACATCTATTCATGATAGATTTCTTTTTACTTATCCACAGATTGTTGATACTAATTTAGCACAAATTTCACCAAGGAAACTCTTCATAGGGCATTCTCAGGGAAGGTCACGGGCAAAACAAACGTCAGTCGTCTATGAGAACTTGAAAAGTACAGGTAAAATTTTGACATGCCAGCCACGCCCCTCTCCTAATTGAGTATGCTGCAAATTATCACATCAAACAAGAAGCCTGAGCATTCCATCTAGTGGCATTTAGTTCACTTGGTTAGTTCATGTAGTTTGCCTAATTAGTGTGTAAGTGTGGGTGCGGTTAAATAGTAATTTTCTGTAGAAATACTATGTCATTGTTTTGTCTTAAGATAATGCCTATATCCAAGGAAAAAGTGATTTGAAAATATCACTTTGTCGAGTTGCTATTTATAGCTTGCATTTTAAGTATAACAAGCTTGTTTTCTTTTAGAATGATTGGATATCAAAAGTTGAATGACCATTTTATTATTTTATGTAAAGCAAAGAAATGTACTTTTAATTTAATCACTTATGCCTGAAATGATAGCCGACTGCATTCTTATGGGATAATTCATAACCAGAGCATACCCTAATAAGCTATTGTTCTCTTTCCACACTTTTTCCCTTCCATATTTTTCTTTGAAAGTGTTAATAGAATCCAGGAATGACACACACTATTCAACATGCTGATGCATTTTTGTATCATAATGTTGGTTGTTAAAACTTTTCTAAATTGAGTTGACAATTTCAAATTAAGTATCATCTCGTGTTTTCCTTTCCCCATATCTCTCCAATGACACTGTCATATAGGATGATGGCCTTATGAGTGGTTTTGGTATCCCATTCATCAGAGTGATCAATGGGGAAGGAAGCCATATGGGTTGTTGTCCATTTCTATTGGATAGGAGAGATGGCATTATTGATAAATGGAAATATTCCAAACATTTATTATATAATGATATCACAGGGACTCTGACTTCTGAATTTTAATTTTAATATTAACTTCCAGGAACTGGCAAATTAGGCTGTGTAGTCAGTTGCCAGGTATTCATTTAATCACGTTAATGTGTGAGGTGCAGAGCTAATCATATTCCATTTATGCTTTATTTTACATGATGTGCATTCGCCTTTGAAAGGCATCACATTAACTTATCTGATCTCTTGCCAAGCTATTCTTCTATCTTCAGGGTTTGAAAGCTAAAACAGTATTTGGAGTAGGCAGCATGTTGAGGATAGAATCCCAGAAGAGAAAGAAGTGAAGATTCCCTGACACTTCTCCCCATTATCACTTCCTGTGGAAGACAGAAGGGGGAGGGGGAGTCAAACAGACTCTTGACATTTTCCTGTTGCTTCGCTTTCTACACTCAGTAGACTTCCCAAAATTATGTTCCAATATAATTGTGGACGTAAGGACATAATGATATGGTTCAGGTTCTAATTGCATTTCGTTTTCTTGATTTGAAATGAAGTCATTTGAGGAAGGGTTACGGCTGGCATAGTATTCTCAATGCAATGCCCTCCCAATGTTTGGCAACATTCCCAAACTATGTTCACACCACGAGAAATCAGCAGCATCCATAGAAGACTTAAATAAATATATTTTATAGCATTTAAATGCTCATCTAAAGAAGTTTGATTTAATTGAAGTCCAACTCTTCTGAGATAAATTTTAAAATGTATTGAGTATCTTCATGTTTCCCATAGAAATCCAGCAACTCTGAAGAATGTCAATATCTCACTGCTCTTAAAATATCAAGATCTGATGTTATCAAATTCTTAAGACACATTTTAATACCTTTAATTTATCTTCAAAATTTGGGGTGGCATGAAATTCTTGAGACTGTTAAGTGAAGTAACATATTTGAGTCCTCCTGTTGTCTTATTTTTAGGAATTTATGGCTCTTTGGAATGCGGAGGAGGTAAGCCATATCCAAAACTAGAAATAAAATGAAACAAAAACCTTAGAAGGTACAAAAACACGAAACAAGACATACTGGCAAAAGCTGTGCGTTCTTTGTAAATTAAGCAAACTGCTCAACTTCAGAGACTTCTAAATGAGTGACATCACAAAATTTAAACAGAAAAAAAACTTTTTTAATGTTTTTTTTACAATTTATTTATTTTCACTTTTATGCACATTGGCATTTTGTCTCCATCTATATCTGTGTCAGATCTTGGAATGACAGACAGTTGTGACCTGCCATGTGGGTGCTGGGAATCAAACCCAGGACCTCTTGAAGAGCAGTCACTGCTTTTAACCACTGAGCCATTTCTCCAGCCCCTTTCTTAACTTTTGAAAATCAGATGCTAGCGATTGGTGAGGTGTTGTAAAATGTTATTAATATTTACTGTTGATATATCTTCTGGTAAAGCTTGCTGTTAATCCTAAACAGCTTTAAAACCAAATCACCACACAGAGACTGGGATTTTAGTTAACCTAGAACACAATGCAGGGCAATAGTTACTCCCTCCTAAACCTGCAAGCCCTCATAGTTTCCTAACATTTAGATTTCCCACATTATACTTGCTTTTAGTGATATATTAGGTCCAATCCATCTCCACATAGTTCCAAGATCTCTCTTCCAGCTCTGCCTTCTCCTAGCTCTCCTCCAAGTTCTCCCTCGCCTTTTCTCCTCCCACTCATTTCCTGCCCTCTGGCTCTTCCCAGCTCAACATTGTGACTAGTTGCTTTATTTTGTTTACATAAAGATGAGACAGGATGCTTACAATAAGTAGCACAATGCAATATCCGGATTGAAACCAGAGGGGTGGGGACGGGGAGAGAAATCAGCATTTGAATGAACAAGGGTAAGGTGTATACATTCCAAAGAAACATTGTACCAGCTGTTAGGCCAATGAACAAATCATAACAACAACAATAAACTTTGACATCCTAATGCAGTAGATAATCCATATCCTAGAACCAGAGTTGTCTGTCAGTGGCAGAGCACTGAAGTCCAGGAGAAATTGGTGTTTGCCAAATGTGCAGTGGCCGGGCAAGAAACCCAATAACTATGTTTTCAAGCTTTGGAGATTGCCAAACAATGAGAGAGAAAATAAATAAAAATGTCAATGCACAATATTGATATACCTTGTGAAAGAAATGTTAATAAAGATCCAGATTCTGTTTTTAAAATACAATGTCAGATTCCCAGGCAAAAGGCAGCTCCAGAATAAGGCAATTAATGCAAGGGTAGCATTTTAAATGTACAAAGTGAAGGTGGACTTGAAAAAAAGGGGACTGTCACTTTATCAAAAAACTATTCCCTAGATTTCAGTGTCAATGATCTCCTACTGATTAATTAATATAATCAATTATATTTCAAAAGGAAAGCTAAGAGTTTTGGAAAAATTATTGTCATGGGTCATTGTAGAACTTATTCATAAATGCAAAAGCAGAAACACACAGGTTTCTGTTTACTTTTGCATTATCAGGTTTATGACATTTATTTGATAGCTACATATTGTTTTGAATGTGCAATGACTTGAGTTATTAAAGTACAGTTCACTTATGATTCACACTAAGAACGAGCATTGCATTCAAATGAGAGGGTAACACAGCCTTTCACTGCAAAACAGTAGATTTCCCTAGGGTCAGGATTAAATTGAGATTTTGTATTCATCTGAGGTAATTGTAATGAGAATATTTAACGTGGGTCAAATGGAGAATAGCGGCATCCTGGCTTAGAAATGATTTGCTTTTTTATACATTGTTCCACGGAGGGATTTGAGAAAAAATCAACTTTCCTGGTTTAAGGATGCTATATTGCTGTATTTGTGAATCTAATGAAATCTTTGACAGAAAAGAACACCAAGAGAATAAATGAGTTTTAGAAAATAAAAAGACATCTAAATCAAATAATTATACACCTGAAACGCTCACAATGATCTTAATAGACTCTACCTAGAGAAAATAAGAGGTAGGTATATTAAAACATTTTTAATGCTTTCTTTTTATCACCATAGTGGAAAGAGGAGGAATTGTATATATTTTTCCATTAGACGTGGGAAGGAATTGCCCAGCAGAGCTATGTCCATACAAAAGATTTTTCTAGACTCCCTTTCCCCTGAAGCGATCTTTTTTATTTGAGAACGATAAGTGATTTTTCCATTTTCTCACCAAAGTACTCAGGTATATTGTATCCACTCTCTCTTTCAGGACACTGATTCTGTTCGAGCCAGGAAGAGATAAATCATTTATTTGTGTTGACTGTTTACCTTTATAATTACACATACGTAATAGACTGCGTGTGAAATCTGGTCTGCTGCTGAGTGACCAGAAACTTAAAACCTGCTTAAAATTGTGTCAGATTGAATGACATCACCTATCCAAGAGATTCTGTTTAAAAAAAAAAAAGGGCCAAATGATATTGTGTTTAAAATGATATTCAGAGGGTATTTTATAGCTAAAACTTACCCAGTGATTGCTTCGGGCTAGGTTGCACTGCCTCAGTAGAATGTAAGTTGGCTCAATGTAACAGGCTAAAATAATACATTTTTCTAATAGCGTTCTGCCCTAAGTGGAAATATATTTATGTTGAACATATTCTATCATGAAGGGTTGGTTAGAATGGTCCAATAAATTTAGAAATTGTTTTAAGAGAGATGGAAGAGTTTGCTACCCTGAGAATTACAAAGGAAAAGAAAACCCATTAGCTCCATGGGTCAGCTGTTGGATCACTCCAGTCTTTGCTCTTCCCAACTCTGTGGGTGAATGTGTTAGACAGTATTCCTTATTTATGTTGATAAGGGCTTTTCTCCTGTGCCTCAAACAGCCCCTGCATGTAAACAGCTGAGACAGGCCCTCGGCAGCTTCTGAAACAAAGCAGGAGTCCTGAGTAATTACACTATAATTTAAGGTTTTCTGAAAGTCTTCAGTAATTCAGTAAGGCAATGAACTCATCAACAAGAAGAGATGTTGAGAGAGACAATGTCATGTGATACAATCCAGGTCAAACTTACGTAAACTTACCCTCTCACCTTGAGAAGAACATAGGAAAACGCAGTCATGAAAATGGGCTCATATCATAGACTTCTTAAACTGTTTCAAACTTGCGCATTAAGTAAAAGTATTTGTGATGAGTACCTTCCAATATGAAAGAAAATTAACTACTACAACAATAACAAAAAAAACCCCACTTCACCTGCAGAAAAATTTACATGGCAGGAGGCAACATATATATTTTAAATTTTACATTCCTGAATAACATTTTGATTTGAGGATAGGAAGATAAATTCCCAGTAAGAGTCACAATTTTGAAATCATTGTTAACATGCCAAGTGAGAATTGCATAAAACCTTTATGTAGAAAAATTTTAAAACTTTTCTAAGAGATATATAAGAAGATAAATACAGTCTGGAACAACTCTTCTGAAAGAAAAATTGTAAGATGGCAATTAATGTATAACTGTAACAATTAGGTATAATTTTAGCACATCAGTCAAAAGTCTAGTGGGAATATTTTAAGAACATAAGTTTCTCTTTAAAATGGCAGTGTTCAGGACCATTAAATATATCTTAGTGGAAAAGTGCTTATTTAGTGTGTACAAAGCTCTGAGTTGAGCCCTAGGACCACCACAAACAAACAATAGACTAGATTAATAAATGGTACAATAGTTAAGTCTAGAAAAATATAGTTTTTAAAATACTGAATGAAGCAATATGACATGCTTAACCTAGAATATATTCTACACTCAAATACTAAAAATGTCACAGAACTATTGCAGCCAGACCTCTGCATAAATTGGTAGAACGAGACAGGAAAACTATTTAAATTACATCTTGCATTTTATTGAACCAAGCATGACAAAGAGAGGTGCCAATAGCATAGGTTATGTGGGCCAGTCACTGAAGGACATATGGAGTTTATGCAGAACCTTGAGAAAAACTGGTAGAAGGGGCAATTTGTTACAAAGAGTAACAACAAAATCACAACTGGACAAAGGACATCTCAAAATGGTTTGAGATGTCTAGAGAAAAATTGCTTGACTGCTTGAAGGTAGTGTTACTTTTCATCTTCAAAGGAAGGACAGAGGAAGAAAATGGGGGAGAAAAGAGAGAAGGAGGAAGAGAGGGAGGGGAAAGAAGGACAAAAGGGAGAAAGGGAGAGAGAGAAAGGGGGGAGAGAGGAGGGAAAAGGGAGGGAAGGAGTGAAAAGCACAAGTGTTTTTCTTCAATCTCTGTGCACTAGTCATAGGTTCCCTTTTGTGGAGGCCATGACGTGAGAGAAAACAAGCTACTCTGCTAGCCCTGTCTGCTGAGGAGTTCCACTTTTATTTTGTAATAAACATTTTGCATTGAGTGACTGCCTCACAGTCTATATGGTGCTGATATCACAATGCTGGGGTGTTCATTTCCAGAGTTCTGCTGCGCCTGTCTTCAAAGATGCAATCTTCAATTCCTTATCATCGTCTTATGGTGTTCAGCAAGGTTTCTGGTTCTTAGTCCCAGTCAATTTGATTATACACCCTGTTCTGCCCCACAATATGAACCTGGTATTTTGCCATTTGTGATTTCCATATAAAATAAATGTAGAAAGAATCGGTCTAAAAGTAGAAAAATTTGGCTTGTAGTCCTTACTGTTTTTCTATCAGTAAGAAATGAGAATGAATGGCAGTCAAGTCAGCTGTATCTTCAAACTTTTCTTAAGAATTAGATAAATATTATCTTCTATTCCTGACAGTCTTTGATTATTCCATTCATTCACTTATGAAACCAAGTGCCATTCATTAAATTATCATTAATTTTGTGGAGCTGTGCAAGGTGCTTATTTAGGATAAAGAAATGATTAAGAAGTCCTTGCCTCCATGATGCCAGGACGCATCACTTTCTTTATGAAATGGAAGGGAACTATTATTCTACAACTGAGATACTTAATCTTGCTATGCTTGCTACACTCAGTCGAGCTTCCTAGGCGGAAACCCTTAAAAGTAAAGCATTCAAAAACGCTGATACATCATTTAGTTAGGAGGGAGACGGAGTATGTTTGAAATTATTTCTGTACTTAGAATATTCTAGGGGCCTAGAGAAACAGAAGAGTGTGTGAGAACACTTGCTGCACAAGAGTGCAGACCTGATATTGGATCCTGGGAACCTCATAAAAAGTTGGCTATGCTATGTGTGCACCTGTAACTGCAGCACTGTGGGGACAGACACAGGAGAAAGGCAGGGGTGAGGAAGGGGTGGCTGTTGGGTATTAGCCTCACTCCAGGTTCTGTGAGAAACTGATCCTGAGGAAGGAGGCAGAGAGTGAAAGAGCTGGACACAACATCTTCCTCTAGAAATCATGAAAGCACACAGACGCACATGTGCACGGCACAAACACACACATACAGGTACACAAGCACACAGACAAACGTGCACACAGGCACACACACAGAGAAGCACACACGCATATAGTTGAGCACATACATAGGTATATTCACACACGCCTGTACAGCACCCAACCACCACAGAGACACATGCATAGTCCGCCACACATACATAAGCTAATTAAAGTGCTACTTTTCTATGTTCATAGTCACACCGTGGTGGATTTGCCTTACCGTGAGTACCACCTACATTCAGTTTCAAGGTAACCTGTTGGTGTCAAGTTGACACAAGCGAGAACTATTTGGGAAGAGGATCCAAAACTGAGGAAAAGCCTTCCTTAGATTGTCTGTAGGCAAGCAAGTCTGTAAGGCATTTTCTTGACTAATGGTTGATGTGCTTGGGCCTTGTCTATTGAAGGAGGTGCCACCACTGGGCAGGTGGTTGCATAAGAAAGCAGGCTAAGCAAGCCATGAGGAGCAATTCTGTAAGCAGCATTCCTTGAAGGCCTCTGCTTCAGTTCCTGAATAGAATGTCTGCCCTGGACTCTCTGGATGATGAACTATTAGCTGTGAAGTGAATATATATATATATATTTTTTTTTTTCTCCCCAAGTTGCTTTTGCTCATACTGCTTATCACAGCAGTAGAAACCTAACTGGGACACAAAACACAACTTTTCATCAAGGCAGCTTTTCTCAGTGATGGGTTTCTCAGATAAAGATTTCTGAGCCTATAATATACCTTTGTTTCTTTTAGAAAAAGCTTAACACACTTCCTATGTGTTCACACAATGAAGTTGGTTCTCTAAGAGAGAAGAGCCACATAGCTTTCTGAGATGAATGGTACTATGGTGCTCTTGATGCACAGGGTAGAATAAATGACTGATTTCATATGCAAGTTTCTTGGTTTACTTACAACTTTTCTGCTAAGACTCTGGAGCAAAGGATTTCACCAATTACATTTGTTGTGTGTGTGTGTGTACATTTTTTCAGAAAGCATATGTTAGTAGGGCTATTAAGCAATTAGTTTCATGCATATAGATAGTTCATTTTGCACCAAACCATATGATGTGATTGGAATTTATAGAAAACCATCTTTCTTGCCAGAAATGAAGTGAGTTAATTCTCTAGTTTGGAAAAATGTGACTCTGTGGCTGCAATCTGTAGGTTTAAAAATTAGGAGCCTACTATCCATGTTCAACATCTTAGAAAAGTGCATAATAGAAAGAAAAATTCTGTGCTATGAAATTGACAACACAGTACCTGTTTCATGTTGCTTGATCACTGAACGTTTGTTAGCTTGCAATAAAATGATGCCGACCGAGATCAGATATATAGCATCCATATATGAGGTCTCTATCCCTGTCAGCTTTGAATAGAAGATTTTTTTTAGCAGTCTATGCAAAAAGAAAACACAGTCCGAGACAGAGTTGGCAGTGTTCACGGGATAAAAGCAAGCTGGCTGCTCAGGAGAAGCCCAGCTATTTCTAGAGACTTAATAACTCTTTTTGAATGGAGGCGACAAGGCTAAAATGAAAGAGAAACCGGAAGCTACTTCATATCTTCACTTTTTTTTTCTGTATCAGAGTAGCACATGGCCGTCTCTCACAGGAATGACCAAAAGTAGTTTAGAAAAATAACTTATGTAAGTGTGGAATATTACAACTACAGAATGGCATCTCTTATTTGAAACATTGGAAAAGTATCCAAAAAATAGTTAGAAATCCTGAAGCAAGATTTCCAGGTCTTCAGGTATGAATTCATAAGAGTCACTGGCATCTTCTTCGTCTCTGGTTACATTTTACAAAAGAACTGACGACCATGGCTCATTTTTTGTAGTATTCAAATCCCCAGCCATAGCCATCAATCATGTTTAGTATCTTTCCTTTTGGGGAGGAGAGGCTATACCGAGAGTTCATGTAATTTCCACTACAAGATGTAAAATTCTACATAATTGGCCTTTTGTAAATATTAAGCAAAACCAGTAGATCAAAATGACAAGATTAATATATTGTAGCACGGCCCTGCGTGAAAATAAATGTTGATATTATTTATGAAAGCCCTCCCCCATTACTGTTGCCATCTTCGCCCTGGATTTCCCTGTTCAGCACT
>JAQQSO010004738.1:0-12545 GCA_028658305.1 Pachyuromys duprasi | reverse complement strand
ATGTTGCTGAGATCACAAGGTCCATCGTGGGTTCAATAACAGCTTCAGTCATCTGGATCGTGCTCTAAATTTACCCATTACACAGCTATGAAAAACCATGAGCCACATCGTGGTGTTCCTAATTTAAAAAAAAAACTTGCACATTCAGGTAGAATGTGACTGTCAAACAGAAGCTTAGAGACACTTGCAATTTTCCCTTATGTGTCTTTTTCTGCAACATTGTGATTCTTAGAGTTTAAGCTCTATAGAATGATGACAATTTTCTGCCTCTCTTGATACTAGATTACAGGGTGTGACTTGATGCTGACAAGCAGAGAGTAGACAAGGTTTTTGCAAATTTCCGCCTGGGTCATGGTGAGTGTATGAAGATAACAAATTCATCTCCTTCAACCCAAAATGCTCATACGTTTAAGAGTCAGGTAGGATCAGAATCATCATATAGATAACCATGTAGTGTATGGTAGTATGCAGTCCTGATTTTTTTTTAATGATTGCATGAGCCTTAAATGTAAGCTGTGTAACTTAGGGTAAACAAATTAAGGTAAAGTGTCTGTGTGGGAAATCCAGAGTATTAGTCTTCTTTGTGGTCCAGAGTGGCATGCCTCTTCATGAATAGGAATCCCCATATAAGTAAAGATACATCTAAGAATCATTGAAGATTTGGGGCAAATTATGGCACCAGTATACATCTTTAGCATGTATACTGCTCATATTGGAAAGAACTTTATAACAATTGCTGAAACAGCCTCTCACAGCCTCCTGGGATGCAAAGCACCTAATCTGTGATTGATATAAAAATAAATTAATTAAAATATATATATATAACTACCTATATCTCCATAAGAAAGTGGCTGTAAAACCCAAAATAATATGAAAGAAAGAAGTCACTGAAGGGTTGCCTCAATATAGAATTGGGAACACTTGATGGCCGAGGTTCTCATGGCTATCACGGGGGAGACAATGAGAAAAGGACTGGAATTACTGAAGAAACTAAGAATAAGGGAGATGGTGTCTGATACCCTGTTTACACAAGAGGAATGGTTAGGAAAGAAGCTGATCCCTCAAGAACTATGAGAATGGTATGGGGCTTTAGGTTGTTCTGAATCTATAGATAACTTTTTATAGAATTGCCATTTTTACAAAATTAAGTCTTCCAATCCATTAGCATGGAAGGTCTTTCCATCACCTGCTTCCTTCCTTGATTTCTTGTTTGCTTCTTTGCTTTATCGGTGTCATAAAGTTGTGTATTTCCCATAGAATTATGTACTCTTCTTACCATGATCCAGAAATTTCTTTAGATTGTTTATGCCACAAAACAAAATCATGTGCTTATTTTTTAAAAAGTCTTAAAGAATGTATGTTCACAAGCAAATTTATTTGTAACAGCCAAAAGTTTAAAATAAGACATGTCTGAAATGTACCCACCCAAATGAAAGTAGTTAAATGTGGTAAATAAAGACAATGAAATACATGTGCAGCCTCATGTATGTTCATAAGGCAATGCAATTTGGTTTTGGACAAGTCCAAATTTATGCATCAAACTTATCTAAGCAAGCAAAGTAAAAGTCCAAGCAAAAATTCGCTTATAGAATTATCTACAGTGTCTGGCTCCCAGGGTAGCAAGAACAGTAGGAAGTTTGGAGGGATTTTCAGAGGAATGAAAATATTCTGCTTCCATTGAGATCTAACCACATGGGTATACCGAAACATATCAACTATATGCTTATTGTATTTGCATAATCACTGTCCATTATAATTATGACTCAATTCTTTAAAATATTCATGAGAATTCTTATAATGATTAAATAAAGTCTGTGAGCTCTAAAAATTAAAGAAAAATTAAAACATATCTGTCTAATGTTAAGAAGCAAGGAAATGTGTCACAAAGAACTAGAGGTAGAAGGAGAGCTAGGGCATTTGAGAAGGCCTAGGGAGAGTGCTCCTGGGAATTAATAGAGGATGTGTGAGAGACTGTGGCAAAATAATCTACCTCAAACTCTAGATTGGTATATTGCTTCATCTGGTTACAAAAATCCATACTTGCAAAACTGGTAGCTACATGTAAAGATGACGGCTCAGATTACTGAGTAAAGATTTTATGTAGACTTCCCTTAAAGAGTCAGGCGCATGAGGGCTGGATTGATGTCTCAGAAGTTGCAGGTATTTGCTCTTGCAAAGGATCTGAATTCAGTTCCTAGTAGCAATGTTAGTCACAATCATCTGTAACCTTAATTATAGGGGATCTGATGGGCTCTTCTGTTCTCTTCAGGTACCATGCTTGCATGTGGTGCACAAGCATACATAAAGATAGACATTCACATAAAAAAATAAAAATAAATTTTTCTAGGAAAACAGGAGTTATATTGACTCATTAACTCATTTACTCAAGAGGTCTACCAAAATAAAGAAACTAAGATTATGTAGGTAATTAATTCTTTTAAAAATAATCAAGACAGAAAGTACAAGGAATGGAAAGAGAACAATATCAAAAATGTTGGGGTTACAGAGACGGTTCAGTTGCTAAAATGCTTGCTATGCGAGCATGAAGGTATGATGAGCCCCCTCTCCAGAAACCATGTTTCAAAAAATAATTGGGCACAGCAGAGAAGCTCTGTAATCCTAGTGCCTGGTGGTGGAGACAGAAACTTCTGGGCTTGCTAGCCAGCTAATCTTGCCAAATAAGTTCTTTCTGTGTTGAGTGGGAAGCTCTGTCTTTCAGAAGAGTAAGATGGGTAGTGGTAGAATAAGATACATAGAATCAATCTCTGACCACACAATTGCACACATGTGAGGACCTGTATCCACAAACACACATGCCATGTGCACACACACACTGTGACATCTGTTAGTGGTATCAGGTGCTGTAGGGAAATAAATTGAAACTTTTTCTATAGTGCTTCAGCCTTCTGCCAAAGGAAGGAATTTCTGAAAGTGAAAATGATCTGCACCCCAGTATTTGCTGAGGTGTGGTTCTGAGAGAAGCACCTGCTGGCACAGTGGAGTGGGTGTTTCTTTGGCAGGTCCTACCTCATAACTCATAAGGACAATTATTATTTTAACTGCTTTCAGGTAAACTGAACAAGGCTGAGAAATTGTCCTCCAAACTGAAGGAGGAAACATGAAGCCATATCTGTGTGTCTAAAAGAGAGGCTGTCAACCGCTCATGAGAGTGTCTGTGAATCTAAAGCCTGCTCCCCAGAAGGTCCTGCATGGCTCATGGAGAAGCACCCAAAAGTTCTGCCACATCAACTTCCTCTGCCTAAAGAACCAACAGAGAAGTGAGTAATAGGGTTGACACAGCTGTTATCAAAGGGCAGGAAAACTGTCACTAGATAAAGACGACAAGAGATACTGCATAACATCCAAAGAAGAAGTGAGAGATGCAAGAAAGCCCAATGTGCCCCATGCCTGGAGCTTTGTCAACGACATCCCGTGATCCTGGCAGACCAAAGAGGCGAAACACCAACACCAGAGCACAATGGTCTCCTGCAACTAGATCAGTGGGGTCCTGAGCAGTGGGCTGGAACACACATAGACAGTCAGCCATGAGGAACTGATGAAATTAAATGCCCTAAACCAACCCTGACTACCATCCTTACACAGGAAGCTATGACTGTCCATTCTGAGGTGCTCAGCAACAGGGAGTGGACTCAGGCCCACATAATTTCTGACACAACTCTTGGGCTGTATCAGAAGCACCACGTGGGGCCAGGTGTGGTGATGTACACCCACTTAATCCCAACCCTTAGAAGACAGAGGCAGAAGAATCTCTGAATTCAAGGTTCACCTGTCTATATAGTGAGTTCCAGGAAAGACTGAACTACTTAGAGACACCCTGTCTCTAAATACAAAGTCAAAAGGAGAGAAAGAGGGAGAGGGAGAGGAGAAGAAAGAAGGAGAAGGAAAGGAAGGAGGAAAAGGCAGAGAAAGAAAAGAAGGAAGAAGAAGAAGCATGTGTGTCACTAGATGGGTA
This sequence comes from Pachyuromys duprasi, assembly GCA_028658305.1. Lineage (NCBI taxonomy): Eukaryota > Metazoa > Chordata > Mammalia > Rodentia > Muridae > Pachyuromys > Pachyuromys duprasi. Next base: position 8,572 of record JAQQSO010004738.1, on the reverse strand, counting down.
AGCATGTATTGGCACTGAGCATGTTACAGCCTGTACTGTAGACAAATGATTATGAGATGACAGATACACAGGAATGAAATAGGTGATTGAACTTCTCTAGGTCATCAGTAGTCTGGAAGCACAGAGAAATGGTGCTGACTGTGTTGAAAATGGAGGCATTTGAATTTAGTATAAACCTACTAAGCAGAAAAATCAACTGGAATTTCACTCACCTAAACCAAGCCCTGTTTCCTACATGTATGTGCAGATGTGTGTTTAGATGTCAGTATGACAGGCCCTTGGATTTTAATCTGACACGCTTACTCTGTGTTGTTTTGGTTTGTATTTGGTTTTTATTTGTTTATTTAATTTTTAGAATTTCATACAATGCACTTTGACCATACCCAAGCCCCTCAATTCCTCATGGCTTTACTCCCCTTCCCTACCCAAACAATTTTGTGTCCTCTATTCTCTTTAATCCATTGAGTCCAGTTTGTGCTGCCCGTATATCCTTTAGTATCTGGACATGCTTCCAGGGACTACACTCTTTTTTATAATTTTAATGTTTTATATTAATTTCAGGTTATTTATTTTGTATCCCAGCTGCAGCCCCCTCTCTTATTCCCTCCCAATCCTACCCTCCCTCTTCTCCTCCCTGCCCCTCTCTAAGTCCACAGAGAGGGGAGGACCTCCTCTCCTTTCATCTGACCCTTGTTTATCAGGTCTCATCCGGACTGGCTGCAATGTCCTCTGTGGCCTAGCAAGGCTGCTCCTCTCTCGGGGGGCGGGGCGGGGGAGGTCAAAGAGCCAGCCATTGAGTTCATGCCAAGACAGTCCCTGTTCTCTTACTAGGGAAACTCACTTGGATGCTGAGCAGCCATGGGCTACGTCTGAGCAGGGGTTCAAGGTTATATCCATGCATGGTCCTTGGCTGGAAAAACAGTTTCCCGCCTAGGCATATATCCAAAATATGCTCAAGTACACAACAAGGACATTACTCAACCATGTTTGTAGCAGCTTTATTCATAATAGCCGGAACTTGGAAACAACCCAGACATCCCTCAGTCGAGGAATGGATACAGAAACTGTGGTACATTTACACAATGGAATACTACTCAGCAATTAAAAACAAGGAAATCAGGACTACACTCTTAAAGAGAGCTTTGAGAGTCATTGCAGGGAGGAGGCAGAAAGGTTTTAGGAGGCAGAGGCAGTGGGTGACTACAGGGAAATGACATCTTCCAGACACAGCAGGAAAATTGTTTGTATAAACTCATAGCAGCTGTGGCAGCACAAATGACTTCTGCAAGTTCCAGGAGAACAAAAATCACAGCATGAAGAGGGGAGGTAAGTACAAAGTCCCCCCTCCCAGCAAAGAAGAGATTGTCATTGATAGCTGACAGGTTCATTTTTCATGCCCATGGCTTAAGAAAGAGCCTGGCACACACTGGCATTAAGTGTGGACAATAAGAATGTGTAAATGGATATATATGATGCTTGTTTAAAAAAATAATTCACCTAGGACAAAGATAGCATTGTCTGTCCTACTTTTCCAGTCCCGAATTCCTCCAGGCCCACACCTCATGCTGCATGAACTGAACAAATTCTGGACAGTAGCAATATTAAATGAGTAGAGAGGGGAAAGGCTGTATTAGAGTGTGCTGAAGTCACTGTGAGTTTACTCCCAGCTCTATCCCAGTGGAAAAATAAAGGAAAATGAGCCAAAAAAAATTAAGAAATTAAAATAAGTGAAGTACTTGAAATTAGTTAAGTATAGAAAAAGTTCAAAATGAAATTAATTAAATTCACCTTTTAAAACTTGCACTCAAAAAAGAAAAATAAAAACTGCTCTCAAAAATTAAAACAAATATTAAAATGTATGGAAAAAAAAAAAAAGGAGAAAGCCCAACCAATCTTGGGTTAAAGTTTAACTATATGAAAGTACAGTCTGCATGTACACCTGCATGCCAGAAGAGGTCACCAGATCCCATTTTTATAGATGGTCATGTGGTTGCTGGAAATTGAACTGAGCACATATGGAAGAGCAGTCATAGCCAGGCAGGACTTCCAATGGAGGGATAGGGACACCAACCCACCCACAAACCCTTCAACCCAAAACCTGTCCTGACTATAAGATGTGCAGGGACAAAGATGGAGCAAAGTTTGAGGACATGGCCAACCAAAGACTGGCCCTACTTGAGACCTGTGCCATGGGAGAGAACCGATCCCTGACACTATTAACATTACTTTGCTATGTTTATAAACAGGAGTCTAACATAACTCTTCTGAGAGCCTTCACCCAACAGCTGATGAAAGCAGATGCAGACCCACAGCCAAACATTAGACAGAACCAAACATTAGACAGAATCCTATGCAAGAGGTGGGGGAATGATTGGGCAGCTGGACGGGCCAAAGACTTCACAAGAAGACTTACAGAGTCAGCTAACTAGGCCCATGGGGGCTCACAGAGACTGCACCACAGACCAAAGAGCATGCATGGGCTGGTCCTAGGTCCCCTGCCCATAGGTTGGAGATGCTCAGCTTGGTCTTCATATGGGTCCCCCAAAGATCTGAAGCAGAGCCCCTCTCTGACTCTGAGGGCCTGCCATTGGATCCCATTCCCCTAACTGGGTTGCCTTGTCTGGCCTCAGTGGGAGAGAATGTGCTTAGTCCTGCAATGACTTGTTATGCCAGGGTGAGTTGGTGAGCATAGGAAACCTGGCCCTTCTCTGAGGAGAAGGAGAATGGGAGGGGAAAATGGGAGGTGGTGCGTGTGAAGAGAGGGCTGAGAGGAAAGGAGGGAGGCTGGAAGGATGTAAAGCAAGTAAACAAATAGATTATAATTTAATTATATGCAGTGCATGAGTCATTGAATTAAAATGGAAAGATCAGAAGTAAAGTGAAACCACATGTTATGTAACTGCAAACCTGAGATAAATATTAAATGGAAGTGATTAAGTTGTATTGATACTATGCAGCTGTAAGATGGATATACAAGTTATTCTTTTAAAAATTAATTTCATTTTCTATAAAAGAAAACTATAGAAACATAATTTAAGAGGACAATATGAATGTATTAAAAAATGAACCTGAATTACCATGAGTTTAAAGCAAATCTGGATTACACAGTGAGATTTAAATCAACCTTGGTTATAGAGTAAGGACCTGTCTTTTTATAATGTATTTTATTTATTTTTATATTAATCACAGGTTATGTACTTTGTATCCCAGGTGTAGCCCCATCCCTCATACCCTCCCAGTCTCCCCATCCCTCCCTCATCTCCTCCCTGCCCCCCTCCATGTCCACTGATGGGGAGGACCTTCTTCCCTTTTATCAGACCCGAGCTTATCATGTCTTTTCAGGGCTGGCTGCAATGTCCTCTTCTGAGATCTAGCTAGGCTATTCCTCCCAGGTGTGTGTGTCGAAGAGCCAGCCATTGAGTTCATGACAGAAATAGTCTCTGTTCCACTTACTAGGGTACACAGGTGGATACTGAGCTACCATGGGCCACATCTGAGCAGGGGTTCTAGGTTATATCCACACATGGTCCTTGGTTGGAGAAACAGTCTCATAAAAGACCCCTGTGCCCTGTTCTGTTTGGTCTTTGTGGAGCTCTTGTTCTCTGCATGTCTTACTAACTCCCACTATTTTCATATTATTCCCAGCCCTCTGCTGAAGGCTTGGTTGTGAGTCTTAATATCTGTTTTGATACATGGCTATAGAGAGGCTTTCAGAGGCCCTCTTTGGTAGGCTCCTGTCCTGATGCTTATTTTCTCCTACATTCAATGTCCATCCCATTTGTCCATCTAAACAAGCATTGATCATCCCAACATGGGTCCTCCTTCTTGTTAATCTTCCCTAGGTTTATAAATTTCAGCATGACCTTACTATCCTGTAGGTCTATATAAATGAGTATATACCATGTGTGTCTTTCTGCTTTTGGGATACCTCACTCAGGATGATCGTTACAAGGTCCTACCATTTGCCTACAAATTTCATGATTTCCTCCTTTTTAGTTGCTGAGTAGTATTCCATTGTGTAAAAGTACCACAATTTCTGTATCCATTCCTCAACTGAGGGACATCTGGGTTGTTTCCAGGTTCTGGCTATTACAAATAAAGCAGCTACGAACATAGTTGAGTAAATGTCCTTGTGGTGTGCTTGAGCATCTTTTGGATATATGCTTAGGAGTGGTATAGCTGGGTGTTGAGGAATCACTATTCCTAATTGTCTAAGAAAATGCCAAATTGATTTCCAGAGTGGTTGTACAAATTTGCATTCCCACCAGCAATGGAGGAGGGTACCCCTTTCTCAACGACCTCTCCAGCATGTATTGTTACTTGAGTTTTTGATCTTAGCCATTCTGGTGGAATTAAGGTAAAATCTCAGGATCGTTTTGATTTGCATCTCCCTGATGGCTAAGGACACTGAGCATTTCTTTAAGTATTTTTCTGACATTCTACAATCCTCTAGAGAGAGTTCTCTTTTTAGCTCCATACCCCATTTTTTAATTGGATTACTTGGTTTCTTGCTTTTTAACTTCTTGAGATCTTTATATATACTGGACTTTAGCCCTCTGTCAGATGTAGGATGGGTAAAGATCCTTTCCCAGTCTGTAGGCTGTCGTCTTGTTTTGATGGCAGTGTCTTTTGCTTTACAGAAGCTTTTCAGTTTCATGAGGTCCCATTTATTGATTGTTGTTCTTAGAGCCTGTGCTGTTGGTTTTCTATTCAGGAAGTAGTCTCCTGTGCCAATGAGTTCTAGGGTCTTCCCCACTATTTCTTCTAACCGGTTTAGTGTGTCTGGTTTTATGTTGAGGTCTTTGATCCACTTGGACTTTAACTTTGTGCAAGGTGATAAATATGGATCTATTTTCATCTTTCTGCATATAGAAATCCAGTTGGACCAGCATTATTTGTTGAAGATGCTGTCTTTTTTCCATTGGATGGATTTGGCTTCTTTGTCAAAAATCAAGTTTCCATAGGTGTGTGGGTTCATATCTGGGTCTTCTATTTGGTTCCATTAATCCACTGTTCTGTTTATATGCCAATACCATACAGTTTTTCTTACTATTGCTCTGTAGTACAGCTTGAGGTCAGTGATGGAGATACCTCCAGATGATCTGTTGTTGTACAGGTTCATTTTGGAGATTCTGGGTTTTTTGTTTCTCCATATGAATTTGAGAATTTTTCTTTCAAGGTCTGTGAAAAATTGTGTAGGTATTTTGATGGGAATTGGATTGAATCTGTAGATTGCTTTTGACAGAATGGCCATTTTCACTATGTTAATCGTACCAATCCGTGAGCACGGGAGGTCTTCTGATATCTTCTTCAATTTCTTTCTTCAGAGATTTGAAGTTTTTTCATACATTTCTTTCACTTCCTTGGTTAGAGTCACCGCAAGGTATTTATGTTATTAGTGGCTTTTGTGAACAGTGTTTCCCTAATTTCTTTCTCGGCCCTTTTGTCTTTAAGGACCGGTCTTTTAAAAGATGAAAGTGAACCCACATAATTCTTTTTTGGGCAAAGGCACTTACTGGATAGCCTACTGATGTGAGTTCAATCCCCCAAACCTACTTAAAGCTGGGAGTGCTGGCTCAATGGCTAAGTGTGTTGGCTGCTCTTCCAGAGGACCTGGGTTCAATTCCCAGCATCCACATGGCAGCTCACAACCATTTGTAACCCCTATTCCAGGGAATCTGATGCCCTCTGCTGGTCTCTGCAGACACCATGCACACACATGATGAAAAGATGTACATGCGGGTAAAACCACTCATCCACATAAAATAGTAATTAAAAAGTGGAAGGTGGAGATCCAAGATGGCTGCCAGGAGAGGACACTGTGTCTGAGGAGTAGGACAGCAGAAATAATGCAGCGACCAGGAGACTGAACTCTGGGACCTAAAACACCAGCATTTGTGATTGCCAGGTGAGCGGAACTCCTACTGCGAGGAAATCAAGTGGGAAAGTCCTAGGGACACCCAGTTATTCCCCAGAAAAATCTCCAGGTGACCGGTGGTGCACAGCTCTGATCTGAACGAGCAGCTGCTCTTGCCGCCTGCAGACACAATACCAGACTGAGTCTCACAGCTTCTGGGCCAGATGGAGGAGGAACCAAATACTGTTTTGACTGACCTGCATACTGCGGGTCTGCCAATAACCACCTCAGTCCCTGTGTGAGTCCAAGGGCCAGTCAGAGAAAGACCTGGAGGGCATACAGCAAGCGCACACCAATCGTGTCCACCGGAAACCACCTCAGTCCTCAGTCTGTGTGTGTGTGTGTGTACACGAACCAGACTAAGAGGGCCTAGGAGACCGTTTTGACTGGCCTGCACACTGCGGGGCACACACTGCTCAGGCCCGCCAGCAACCACCTCAGTCCGTGTGTGTGTGTGTCTGTGTGTGTGTGTGTGTGTGTGTGTGTGTGTGTGTGTCCACAGGCCAGTCTGGGAATGACCTGGGTTCTGCTTCTACATTCAGCACTCATCAGGTGCACAGCAATCGCGTCCACCGGAAACACCTCAGACTGAGAGGGCCTAGGAAACAGTTTTAACAGGCCTGGGCACGCAGGTCCGCCAGCGACCACCTCAGTCCCTGTGTGTGTGTCCACGGGCCACACACAGAAGGCTGTGGGCGCCATTTCAGACAGGCCTGCATACAGCAAATGCACACTGCTTGACAATGCCTACAACCAATCCAGACACAGTGTGTGTGCCCCAAATATCATCTCAGACCATGGTGCACAGCCACTGGCCCAGAAGGGGGCGCCAAGTCTCCAGTCCAGGGGAGAGCCCTTACAAGCAAGCCCAGGGCAGAGCGCAGAAGCCCCAGCTGACATCTCAAAACGGGACACTCAGCATCTAACACAGAGTAAGGAGCAAAACCTCCAGACCAGAAGGGTGACCAGCCTGCAGTGTTCACAGCTTCTAGCACAGAGCACAAAGCTGGGCACACAGAGCCCACAACAGAGTTCAACTAAGACAACAACACACACACTAACAAACCACCGGAACTCCCTGATCTTCTTGAAGAATACCTCTGACACAAGAGATTAACAGTTCCAGTCTGAAGTACAGCCTTAAAGCACAAACAGTTCCTTGATTATATATAAACAAATGCCCAGAAATCGGGGAAAGAACTCACCCAACAAAAATCAGGACACCATGGCCCAACCAGAAACATCCATAAGCAGTGGAGATTTGAATTCAGTGGAGACACAGGAAAATTATGTTAAAGCTATGATTATGCAGATATTGGAGAAACAAAGAGAGACAAAAAGAGGAAATGAACAAGGCCCTCAAACAAATGGAGAAGAATTTAACTGCCCACATAGAGGAACAATTGAAGATAAACAGAGAGGAAACAACCAATATAGGAGAAACAGTCAATCAGTTGAAGTAAATGGTACAAAGCATGAAAACGGAATTAGAAACTATAAAGAACACACAAAGGGAGAAAAACCTGGAACTGGAGAACTTAGAGAAAAGATCAGGAAACACAAAGGTAAGTATCAACAATAGAATACAAGCGATGGAAGAGAGAATCTCAGGAGCTGAGAATATGCTGGCTGTAATGGACTCCTCACTCAAGGAAAAAGAAAATCAGAAAAGTCCCAGGCACAAAACATCCAAGAAATTAAGGATGCCATCAAAAGACAAAACCTAAGAATAATTGGAATAGATGAAAAAGAAGACTCCAGGCTGCAAGGACCGGAAAATATTTTTAAGAAAATCATAGAAGAAAATTTTCCCAACTTAAAAAAAGAAAGGTCCATCAACATACAAGAAGCCTACAGAACACCAAATAGACTAGACCAGAAAAGAAATACCTCTCCTCACATCATAGTCAAAACACTAAACCTACAAAAAAAAAATATATTAAACGCAGCAAGGGAAAAGGGTCAAGTAACATATTAAGGTAGACGGATCAGAATCAAACCAGAATTCTCATCAGAAACTATGAAAACCAGAAGGGCTTGGGCAGAAGTCATGCAGTCTTTAAGGGAACACAGATGCCAACCAATCTTTCAATCAACATAGAGGGAGAAAACAAAATTTTCCATGACAAAACAAAATTCATGCAATACCTACACAGCAACCCAGCCCTACAGAAGGTACTATAAGGAAAACTTAAGTCCAACAGAAACAACTACACCAAAGAAACCATAGTATACAGATAATTTCCCAATGACAACAACAACAAAAAAGCAATGAATCACAGTAAGATCACCAACTCCACAATAAAAGGAAGTAACAGTCATTGGTCACTATTATCTATCAACATCAATGGACTCAACTCTCCAATAAAAAGACACAGAATAACAGAATGGCTGCGGGAACAGGATCCAACATTCTGCTGCATCCAAGAAACACACCTAAGCAACAAAAATGAACACTACCTCAGAGTAAAGGGCTGGAAAACCATTTTCCAAGCAAATGGACCCAGAAAACAAGCTGGGGTAGCAATCCTACTATCTAAAAAGATAGACTTTCGCCAAAGTTAATCAAGAAAGATGAGGAGGGGCACTTCCTTCTCATCAAAGGAAAATTCCAACAGGAGGACATCACAATTTTGAACATTTATGCCCCAAATA
>JAQQSO010004737.1:0-12546 GCA_028658305.1 Pachyuromys duprasi | reverse complement strand
AGAGAATTGGTGTTAGGACTTCTTTGAAGGTCTGGTAGAATTCTGCACCAAAACCATCTGGCCCTGGGCTTTTTTTCGTAGGGAGGCTGTTGATGTCTTCTTCTATTTCCTTGGGGGATATAGGTCTATTCAATCTTCCTATCTGATCTTGGCTTAATTTAGGTAGGTGGAATCTCTCAAGAAAATTGTCCATTTCATTTAGATTTTCAAATTTTGTGGCATATAGGCTTTTGTAGTAAGACCTAATGATCGGTCCGAGCCCGCAGCACACTCGCAGGTCGAAGCAGAACCCGGGTGCAGTGCGAGCTCGCAAGGCGCAGTTCAGAGAAAACGGCACCCGGCTCCTCCTGAGACTGCCCGCGAGACTGTGCGATCCAGTCTACAATGGCAGGTGCGGGCACCCAATGAGGCCGCTCATCCAGATCAGAGCTGTGTGCAGCTGGTCACCAGGAAATTTCTCCAGGTAATAACTGGGTGTCCCTAGGGTTTTCCCACTTGATTTTCTCACCATATGAGTTCCGCTCACCTGGCACTCACAATGCTGGCGTTTTAGGTCCCAGAGTTCAGTCTCCTGGTCGCTGTGTTGTTTCTGCTCTACTACTCCTCAGACACAGTGTTCTCTCGTGGCAGCCATCTTGGATCTCCCTACAGGTCTTTAAAATATATGATATCAACAATATTGAATGTTCTGAGTGGATAATAGCATTCATACAAATGTCAGTAGTTTCCACTATGGAATGAACTCTCTATACCTTTCTTAAATTCTATGAATAGTCTGATAACATCAAACCATTGTAGGATAACAACTTATTTCTATTTCAACCATTTGATGGCCAGATGTAAAAAGTCTGGTATCATTTAATGATTGCAAGTTTCAGCAAGTAGACCTGACAAAAGTAAGTATTGCTGCGTAAGTATGCAAGAAAACTGTATTAAAAGAGTAAAGCCAACTTAGAAGAACACTTATTTGACATAAATACAGTATTTCCAAATAATATAGAATGACACATTCTGTAAGCTCCCCGTGTAATTGTGCACTACAGGTATAATGCTCTTAGCAGAACTATTAATTTTTATGTAGATGCTAATATTTCTTCCTTTTATACCTTTGGTTACTTATACAGTTACATCACTCTGTGTGTGAAACCCCCTCATCACTGAATGGTTAATGTCCATAAATAGTTTGTCAGAGTTATTCTAGAGAAGTAGAAATTCACTACTTTGGTCATGTTAATACAATTTAGGTGTTTTGTTGTTGATGGTGTTATTAAAAAAAATGACAAGTGCTGCCAAAAGCCAAAATGTTTAAATAAATTTACATTTATAACTTATCACAAATGATAATATCTCTGTTGGAAGAAAACTAGGTCACTCTCTAAACCCTGTATATCTTGGCACACAGCCTCTGTCCTCTGTATAGTCTTTACATACATATGTAGGGTAAAATTCTATTTTCTATCTAAATCCAGTGAATGGTGGTAACTTCATGAACTTTACAGGCCACAGCATGAACTATAACATAGTCAAAAGCGTAATAGCTTAATAAGGACTTCTGCTCTTAATATACTGAACCCATTTCTCATCCTTAGATTCTTATCAACAAGAATATCCAGTTATTCTTTCAAGTGGTGGAGTGATATATATTATGTCCAAAATAGGCCAGGTCATTGATGCTTATTTTTCAGACTACAGTGTAATATATACTAATGATGAGTCCCATGATCACCCAAATATCTTCAGAATACAATAAAGAAGCTGAAAGTGCCAGAAGAATATAAAACACCACCCTAGCCTATTTTAAAATAAATATTAGCAACGAAATACTTCATTTAAAATTAAAACCCTAGGACAAGCAGATAACCAGGAAAAAAATGGAACGGACATGGTCCTCCCATTGCAGCTCGGCATTCTGCCAGTGATCAGTCTATCAGAATAGACACTGTTCAGAGCATGGTAAAGTTCCCTCATGTATTCCACAAATGGCAATTCTCCACTTTATGAAACAAAAGTGTCTTGTCTATGAAGATAGCATTGTGACAAGGGCACATCATGACAATCAGATATTTACTCTGCTTTGAAATTTAATAAATGTACCCAAACTGTGTATTGTGCAGGAGAGAAAAGCAGAGCTCAAGACCAATATTCTGGCTTCCTGTAGCATCAGTATTCCCCTGGTAATACCTAGAAGTGTATTACCCGGAAGAGATTTTTCTGAAACATTTTGAAGGAACAGATATACCCCTGCTTAAAAATTACCATCAACCAAGTAAAAATTATGTATGATATTAAATTATAGACATTTATAATAAGACACACAAGAAAGATACAAAATGTCATTGAATAAAATTTTATTATTATAAGCAATAAAACTCTGTACTTCCTTTTGCTCCTATTATTATTTTAAATAATAAAACAATAATGATAAATAAATACAGAGCATCATTATGTAGCTCTAGCTGACCTAGAACTCACTGTGGACATGAGACTGACTGGCCTTGAACTTGCATCAACATCAACCCTCCTACCTCAGCCTCTAGTGTTGGAATTGCAACATGTACTACCATGCTTGATATTAAAATAAGAATTTCCTATGTGATAAGAATCTATGTTGAATTTTTAACTCATATCACTTATGTAAATCAAGATTGCATCAGGGTAACTGATAAATGTGAAATGATTGTTTTAAACTAAAAAGATAATGTTTCAAAGTTCACATGTTTATTCAATCATAATATGATAAGCTCCCATTGTGTGTAAAATACAGCTGAAAGATTTCAGGTGTACTCTGATAAATAAGATGTGGTTTTATTCATGAGAGGTTTATATTCCCCTTCAGAATTTATAGCACCACTTTAAATCAGCCAGAGCCTTGTTAGGACATAAATTTTTTTAGTAGTCCTCAAAATAAATGAGTTCTATTGAATGGCACATATGAAGAGTAATACATCTGAAGTTGAAATTTAGAACATGGTCCTATTTACAATAACATCAAACAAAATCAAAGGAATAAATTTGAGTAGTACAAAGTATGTACCCGTAAAGTTATAAAACTTTACGGCATGAAAATAAAGACAGGAGAGGCCCTTCATGCTCCTGGATTCTCACTCACTCCACACATGAGCTAGAGATTAAATAGAACTCTGATGCAGGTCTATCAAAATTCAACTAGCTTTTTTCTGGCAGCTATTTCAACAGCCGATAAGCTTTACATGAGAAGACAAAACAAGAATAACCAAATGGATTCTGAAAATGATAAAGATGAGACCCTTTCACTCCCAGTTTCAAACGTACTATATATTTACAATTATTAGGGAGGATTCAGGGTAAGAGAGCTAAGCATACATCACTGAAGCAAGGTTGATTAGATCAATAGATTGATAGATATGCACATATAAACACTCACACATAAAATCATGTTCACAGTCGAGTGGCTTTTACAAAGGTGCAAGGTAGTTCATTGTGGAAAGACAGTCTATGTAATGACCTTGTTAAACAACTGCTATTTGTGCAAAGACTTACAAACAAATGTCTAAGATATCACCATGATGGGATATATATGCTGTTCATAACTAGGAATAAACTGTTGACATATGTTACATCATGTGAGGATGCAAGTCATTGCACAGGAGAAAGAAATTAGCTGCAAAGGAGAATGTGTGGTACGGTCCCATATATATGGGAACACTTACAAAAACATAAAATGTATTGATGACTGTCTAAGATGAACATAGGAAGAGAAAGTAACTAAAAATAGACATGAGGAGTTCTCTTGGAGAGATTGAAATGATCAACACTTCAGTCAGAGTTATAGTTACAATAGTTAGTAAAATTTTTAAGGGCCATTGGATTAATTACACAAACAACTCAATTTTATGCTATGGAAAATATATCCTAATATTTTTGTTCTTGACAGTGGTGGATAGAGCTGCATTTTCTGTTTTGTTTTGTTTTGTTTTAATTTTTCAATCTTTTTAAAATTTTTATTAATTACAGTTTATTCACTTTGTATCCCAGCTGTAGCCCCCTCTCCCATCCCCTCTCAATCTTACCCTCCCTCCCTCTTCTTCTCCTATGCCCCTCCCCCAGTCCAATGATAGGAGAGGTCTTCCTCCCCTTCCATCTGACCTTAGTTCATCAGGTCTCATCAGGACTGGCTTCTTTGTCTTCCTCTGTGGATTGGTAAGGCTGCTCCCCCCTCAGAGAGAGGTGATCAAAGAGTCAGCCACTAAGTTCATGTCAGAGACAGTCCCTGTTCCCCTTACTAGGGTACCCACTAGGATACTGAGCTGCCATGGGCTACATCTGTGCAGGGGTTCTAAGTTATCTCCATGCATGGTCCTTGGTTGGAGTATCAGTCTCAGAAGAGACCCCTGTGCCCAGATTTTTTGGTTCTGTTGCTCTCCTTGTGGAGCCCCTGTCCCTTCCAGGTCTTTCTATTTCCCCCTTTTTTTTCCATAAGATTCCCTGCAGGGAACAGGACAGAAGCCTATCACAGAGGGCCTCTGAAAGACTCTACACAGCAGGGTATCAAAACATATGCTGAGATTCACGGCCAAACTTTTTGCAGAGTGCAGGGAATCTTATGAAAGAAGGGGAAGATAGATAGAGCTGCAGTTTTAATTGGCAGTAGATGGGTGGGAGAAGACTTGGTAGCACTGGTAATATGGTTCACATTGTGTTCCTGGTATAGTTCAGATGAACATGGACTGCAGCACATTTCTTCCAACAATAGAAAGCATATGCCCATGACCTGTTTAGTACTGAACTAGACAAAACATACAGCAAGTGATTTCTACAATAAAAGAAGATAAACAAAGGAACACAATATAATAATGCAGAGGCTGGAATTTTTCCCAGGCATCCACAAGAAATGTTCAAGGCTGTGAAACAGAAAAACGGAAGGAGACATCCTAGACAGAATGATAGAAATGGTTGACTTGGAAACAAAAGCATTCTTCTGTGACTGTAATGATGCACATGACTTCCCAGGCTTGGACCACCATGAGGTAAACACATGACCTACCATGAAACTGCTTCCCTATGATAAACATACTCAATGCAAACTATTTCTATACCCTGAAAAGCTTTAGATTGCTGATTGCAAACTTAAGAATGCCCGCTCAAGTCAGAGAGCATCCCACCTAGCAAGTAGGTCATAGCAAAGCATTTTAGTTCACACGGCATGCAACAATATACATTTGTTTCATTGCCCAGTAATAAACAAATAGGACTGGAAAGATGGCTCACTCGGTAAAGTGCTTGGAACAGAACCATGAGGACTTGAGTTTGAGATTTAGAATCCAATCTAAATAAAAGCTGCCATGTTCATGTCATCATGGCACTAGGGAGTAGGGAAAAGTGTGTTTCCTGGAGATCACTACTTAGCCAGCTTAGCCTGCTTGGAGATCTCCAGGCCAGTGACTGATCACCTCTCAAGGGAAAAGTGGACAGTGCCTAGGAAACAGCACATGAGGCTGACATCTTCATGTAAGCACCTGACACCTACAAGCATCCACACAGAACACAAAATTAATCAATTAATTAACAAGAAAGCAAATTCTCCTGTACCACTGTGATATACACACTGCTCTTCCCATAGTACAATGAAGGACCAGTCAGAAGCCTACCAGTGAGAATGCAGCCATCTATTCCCCACAGCTTTGCCACATCTACTTAAAGTCTGAAGTTTATTCACAGAGCACTACTGTACTTGTTATTTAATAAATATTATCAATGAGTCTGTGGAAATAGTGGAGGAAGCACCTCCAAAACCCCTGCCTTTTTGCCTAAACAATTAAGGACACGAGAAAATGATCAGAAACATTTTCAAAACTCTTAAAACCAAACAAAGCTGTGCAGCAATCAAGTGGCCTTACTAAAATAGAAATGTTGATTGCTATAACCCTAGATCAGAGTTTCTCTCAAGCATCATCAAGTCAGTTTTCTTTTTTAATTTTTTTATTTATTACAATTTATTCACTTTGTATCCCAGCTATAGCCCTCTCCCTCATCTCCTCCCAATTCTGCTTTCCCTCCCTTATCTCCTCCCATGCTCCTTCCCCAGTCCATTGATACTGGAGGTCCTCATCACCTTCCATCTGACTCTAGCCTATCAGGTCTCATCAGGACTGGCTGCATTGTCTTCCTCTGTGATCTGGTAAAGCTTCTCCCCCATTAGAGGGAGGTAGACAAAGAGCCAGTCACTGAGTTCATGTCAGAGACAAACTATTTCCCATTACGAGGGAACCCACTTGGACACTAAGCTGCCATGGGCTATATCTAGGTTATTGCCATGAATGGTCCTTGGTTGGAGTATCAGTCTTAGAAAAAGACCTCTGTGTCCAGATTTTTTGGTTCTGTTGTTCTCCTCATGGAGCTCCTGTCCCCTCCAGGTCTTTCTGCATCTCCCTTCTTTCATAAGATTCCCTACACTCTGCCCAAAGTTTGGCTATGAGTCTCAGTATCTGCTTTAATACACTGCTGGGTAGAATCTTTCAGTGGCCCTCTGTGGGTGGGCTCCTGTCTTATTCCTTGTTTTTACCCTCTTCCGAAGTCTATCGAATTTGCCTTTCTGAATGAGGATGGATCATCTTACCCAGAGTCCTCCTTCTTCCTTAGCTTCTTTAGGTGTACAGATTTTAGTATGATTATATGCATTATATGTCTAATAAATGAGTACATATCTATAAGTGAGTATATACCATTGTGTCTTTCTGCTTCTGGGATAGCTCACTTAGGATGATCTTTTCTAGTCCCCACCATTTTCCTACAAATTTCATGATTTCCTTGTTTTTAATTGCTGAGTAGTATTCCATTGTGTAATTGTACTACAATTTTTGTATCCATTTCTCAATTGAGGGATGTCTTGGTTGTTTCCAGATTCTGGCTATTATGAATAAGCTGTTACAGACATGGTTGAGCAAATGTCCTCGTTTTATAGTTGAGAATATTTTGGATATATGCCAAGGAGTGGTATAGCTGGATCTTGAGGTAGAACTATTCCTAATAGTCTGAGAAAGTGCCAGATTGATTTCCAAAGTGGTTGTACAAGTTTACATTCCCACGATCAATGGAGGAGGGTTCCCCTTTCTCCACATCCTCTCCAGCATGTATTGTCACTTGAGTTTTATCCAGACTATATAAAGAACTCAAGAAGTTAAACAGCAACAAATCAAGTAATCCTATTAAAATATGGGGTACAGAGCTAAGCAGAGAATTCTCAATAGAGGAATATCAAATGGCAGAGAAACACTTAAAGAAATACTCAACATCCTTACTCATCAGGGAAATGCAAATCAAAATGATGCTGAGGTATCACCTTACACCCATCAGAATGGCTAAGATCAAGTCAGTTTTCTTAAAGATGTGCCACCTACACAAAATGACCTGAGAATTTATAATTACAATGAGACATCACCCTACTCTTAAGATTGCAATGATATAGAGAACAGAGAGCCCTTGGTGATGGGATTCTCTCAAATATTGAAAACAAAAAGACCATAGATAGAGCTTTCTTTAAAATGAAATCGATAATGCAATTTCTTTAGGATTATAGTAGATAGTAAGTAACAAAGTGTATGAAAATATAGTTTATGCATTGAAAGGTGCTCATAAAAATATGCTTATTAGTTATTTGTCCAGTTTTCCTGATGAACATATACACAAATATTCTCAATTAAATATTTTAAAGACAACTTAAGAACATATTAAGAAGATCATATCTATATATATGTATGTATGTATATAGTGAACAAACTGGTTTTATTCCAGGAATGTTTGGATCAATGAATATAAATTGAGCCAGTAAGAAGGCTCTATGGGAATAAGTGCTTCCCACAAGCCTGATGACCTGAGTTTAACTACAAGAACCTACAATGAGAGGAAAGAGTAGATTCCAGAAACTCTTATGATCATCACATACGCACTGTTGTGCATGCCTGCCAGCAGACAGACACACACGTGGGCACACACACATACACACACACTCACATACAAACAGATTAAATATATAACTTTTAAATGTACCACAAGTTGATGTAATACAATATACAACAGTTATGTAGAAAAGGATAGAAATCTCAGTAAATGCAGAAAGATATTTGTCGAAATTCAACATTCTTTTATTGTAAAAATTCTGTTAGAAGTAAAAGGAAAAGAACAGAGCCTTTTTCCCTATTTTGGAGAAAATGCTCAGGTTTTTGTTTGTTTGTTTGTTTGTTTGTTTGTTTGTTTGTTTGTTTTGCAGTACAAATTGCTGAGTCTTAGCTAGAGTAACCGAACAAAAGAGGAAAACAGGAAAGAAATAAGTCAACTGATCCCAAAGAGGATGTGTTATAACACCTAAAATACCCAAATATCTCTACTAGAAAATTTTTAGTTCTGATAAATACTTTCAACAAAGCATCATGATCTAAAATACAGAAAAATCAGCAGCTTTTCCATAGTCCAACAATAAACTTTCCTAGAAAGAGTATAAAAATAAATCTTATTTAAAAGGCTTCCAAAAACAAAATAAAATTTCTAGGAATAAACCTTAAAGGGGGCATAAAAGACCTTAATAATGAAAACTTTAGGACACTAGAGAAAGAAACTTAAGACAATAAAGATGGAAACACCTCCCATGCTTGCAGACAGAAATGTCATGAAAGTAGCTATATTATCGAAAGCAATCTACAGATTCAATGCAGTTTCCTTCAAAATCCTAATGATGCTCCTTTGAAATCTAAAAAAATTTAAAAAAAACTCCTAAAATCCATAATAAAACATGAAAGACAACAAGCAGTCAAAAGACACTGTAGCAGAGAAGGCCACACTGGAAATAATGGCAATGCCTGACCACAAAGGCAGAGTAACAAAGACAGCATTCCTCTGGCAGAGAGGCAGACATGTGGACCAACGGAATACATGGGAGGAACTAGAAGCAAACAAAACCAACCAGCCACACTACCTCACTTCTGACAGATATGTTTAAAACACACTCTGGAGGAGGAGAAAACAGCCTTTCTAAAAGACAATGTTATTAAAACTAGATTTTGAAACAAAATTAAATACATGTCTCTTATCCTGCCTAAAAATCATTTCAGAGTGAATCAAATACCTTATTATGAGACTTAAAATGCACAAATTGCCAAAGGAAAATACTTCAGGATATAGGCATAGGCAAGAGCTTTCTGAAAAGAACTCAAGTTGTTACAGGAAATAATACTAGGAAATGATAAATTACATTAAAATGGAGGCTACAGAGAAATTAAATAATTACCACAGTGAGAGAGAGAATCTATGGATGTTAAAAATTAAATAAAAAAGAAATCTTAGCCAACCATATATCAGACAGACAGGCAGACAGGGTTAATATATAAAACATGCAAAGAATTGCAAGAACTAAACATCCAGGGGGTCACGGGTCTGGCTGGAGGTGCTGGGGGGAGATCTTCAAGGATGAAACAGTAACTCTTAGATGATATTTGGTGAGAACTGCTTATGTGTACCTTTATTGGTAAAACAGGTCAAGTTCTGGTGTGTGTGTGTGTGTGTGTGTGTGTGTGATGGTGAACATGCACTATTACACAAACCTTGGGGAGTAGGGAAGGGTTTTGGGGGTGAATACCTTCCATTGGTTGGGGCTGACATGCTGTGATGCTCTATTTACATGGGAGAGAATTCGGGGTGCTGCACTGTGTGAACACCTGGAGAATTGCAAGGTTGGGGGACGCCATGCTACCTGCTCAGGGGCAGGCATGAAAATGGGGGGCGGGGGAGGGGGCCAGAGTTGTCTCACTCCTACCCAGGATAAGATTTCTAAATCCCAAGTTTGAGATTTCTGGGGTTTGAACATGCCCACCTCACCAGTTCCAGTACAGTTGGCCTGGTGACACAGCCATGCCCCACAATTCTTTTCACTGCTATTTTCTTAACATGTAGACAGTATCTAGAAAATAGACGATGCACAATAAATGCTATGGCGTCCCATTATTATTTATCTTACCATGGTTAAAATTGAGTTCAGGGGTATTTTACTGTACTCATTTGCCACAGGCTATCACTCACTGACGAGCCTTGAAGAGAACAGCACAGAGGTGTCTAAAGCCGCTCTCACGGTAACTCTTTAACACCTGGACAGTTTTGTCAAAGATCAGACCCAAGTCTGCCTGCATCTAAAACATTACACAGAAATTCAATTGCTAAACAAAAACAAAGCTGTCCCTGAAATGCATCTTTACAAATTAACTCCACCAATTTCCACCTTTCTTCTTTCAATCCAAAGCCCCATTTTATGAGCTGTGGTGATTTATACGGTTGCCAATGTTCCAGGCCTTAGACTCTCCTAAGAAAAGGGTCTCTGGGCATGCATCGCAAGGAACTATCTAGATTAGGTTAGCCTCTTGACCCCCTGGTGAGGGGTTATCCAGATTAGGCTAAATGAGACAACAGGACTTACCCTGAAAATGAACTGCACCACTCCATGGGAGAGAGATGTGGGCTGCCGCCTGTTGTGGAAGGTTTGTTTTATGATATGTAAACATGTTTTTGTTTTATTCCCAGATGTGCGATGTGGGACTGATTCAGAATGTCCATAGCAGCAAACTATTTGCCTCGTGAGGGCTCTGAGAGGGGCCCTTTGCCAGCTGCAGATAGTTTAATTCTGAGAAGGATTAAAGACCAGAGCCCAGAAAGAGAAAGGGGGTTCTGAGAAAGAAGGCTGGTGCTCCCCTCCCACCCCACTCCCTCCAACAACCCTAACCAGCAGGAAGCAGCTAAGGAAAACCTCTCCTCACTAACCCTCTTACCCTCCTACCTGGTGTTGAAGTTTTGGAAGGGATTGGGGTGGTGAAGGGAGAAAGAGGTATTAATAAAAAAATGTAAATAAAGTAGAGTTTAAAAGTAGCACCAACAAGCAGGGATAAAGAGATATAAGAAACAAATAAAATAGTTTTTTTAAAAAAACACCCTGAAATATGCCACATGTGATCCCATGGACATGGACAGATACGTAGAGCCATGCGGCCTAGCAGCCCACTGATCAACTTCTAAGTATTTACTTATTCATTTCCGTGCTTTAACATGATCCCCACAGGGATTATATGAAATGGATACACTTTTTCTTTTTCTTTTCAAATTTTTTTCTGGTTTATTTTATATGTATGAATTTGCCTGCATGTATGTGCATGCATCATGTACATGCTTGGTGCACATGGAGGCCAAAAGAGGGCGTCAGATCCCCTGAAACTTGAGTTATGGGATGGCTATGAGCCAACATTTGGCTGCTAGAAATTGAACACAAGCTCTGTGGAAGAGCAACAAGTGCTAACTGCTGAGCCATCTCTCTAGCACTACTTTTTTTTTTTTTAACCGGGTCTCACCGTGTAACTCTACCTGTTTTTTAATTCACTTTGTACACCAAGTAGCTGACCTCAGACTCACAGGAATCCCCTGCCTCTGCCTCTTCCTATACTATTCTTCTTATCTAGAGAAATGTCCCAAGTGTTTAAGTAGCTTTTTGATGTCACATACAAACTTGAGGGAGAACATATTCAAAGCAGAAAGCCGATGTCAAAATAACCTAAGGAGGGCAGTGAGAGGTCCTGGCAGGAAGCCATGCTTGGCAGCAAGCCTGAAGAATCCACATGGTGGAGAGAGACAACCAGTTCCTGTGAGCTGCCCTCTGACCTCCACTGCACACTGGCAACTCATTTTTAAGCATTTATTTTTGTGAGTGCAAATGCCTGGGCATGCTTAGTAAACTGTGAGTTAGATAAAAAGGGCTTGTGGGAGTTGGTTCTCTTTATTTGCCATGTGCATCTGAATATCAGGTCCTGAGGCCTGGGGGCAAGTGTTCTGACCTGCTGAGACATCTCACCAAGCCAACAGAATAAGTAATAGTAACAATAATAAATTACCCCATTGGTTTTACTTTGCAGGGCATGGTGGCGCACACTTTTGATCCCAGCACGAGGAAGGTAGATGCAGGCAGACCTCTATGATTTCCAGGCCAGCTGGGAACATACAGTGAGACTATTTTAAAAATAAGATAGAATCAAATAAGATCACTTTGTCAGTGAGGTTCACACGTATGCATGTGCACATAAATGTTCAGATGTATGTATCGTAGAAAATGCATTTTAAAAATCATCCTCCAGGGACCCAGGTTGGTATGATCAATGCTTCTTTGAATGAACAAATGGGATGGACATTGAGTGGAGGAGAAAACAAGCAACAGGACAGGAGCATGCCAAAGAGGTCCTCTGGGGAGGTCAATGTAGCGATATATCAGAGCAGATATTAAGACTCGCGATCAAGCCTTTGGCAGAGGGCGAGAAGTAATGATAGATCTGGGGGAAGCTGGTGAGACTTGGGGAGAACAAGAGCTACACAAAGACCAAATTGAGCAGGGCACAGGGGTCTTGTATGAGACGGTTTCTACAATCAAGGACCATGTGTGGATGTGGCCTGGAACCCCCGCACAGATGGGGCCCATGATAGCTCGGTGTAGGACTGAAGACCCTAGTGAGGGAAACAGGGACTGTTTCAGTCAAGATCTTGATGGCT